>APFE031375235.1:159564-170199 GCA_000404065.3 Pinus taeda
TTGACAAAATTTGATTCTTCCTCTTCTTCTGACATATGTCCTGACTCATAGTAATCTCCTTTACCTGAAGCCTTGAATGTAGCTTCTCTCCTGTCTGATGGTCCTCATTTCCTCATTTCATAAGTGGTTAGAATTCCGTGTAGCTGTGACATGGTAATTTTTTGGATTTTCTCCTTTCCTTCTATTGCAGAAACTTTTAATTCAAACTTAGGAGACAGAGATCTTAGAACCTTTTCAACCACAACAACATCTTTTATTTCTTCACCCAGATTTTTCATACAATTAACAATCTCATCTATACGAAGGAAATAGTTAGCCACACTTTCATCATTGTACATCCTGAGATTTTCATACTGAATTCAGAGGGTTTGAAGTTTTGCTCATTTTACCTGCTCATCTCCTTCATAGCTTAGCACGTTCTTGTCCCATATTTCTTTTGCGGTTTTATACTGCATAACCTTGACGAATTTTGATTGAGATAGACATCCTAATAGAGTGTTGAAAACCTTTGCATTTGTTTCAAACTGCTTCTTCTCAGCCGGATTTGTAGGAGTTGATGATGGAAAAGTGTACCCTGTATCTATGATATCCCAGACTTCTGTACTAAGAGATTGAAGATAGGTTGTGACTCTTACCTTCCAATAGATGAAGTTGGTCCCATAAAAAATTGGTGGCCTCATTGATGCTTCTCTCTCGTAGTTGCTCATGATGATAGATCTTCCTTCAAGTGATCAAGCTTCCTCTAAAGGACCTTCTCTGATACCAATTGTTGGAAATAATACTGAGAGGGGGGGTGAATTAGTATTATCTGGTCAATTATTTTCTTTTTCAAACCCATAACATATACGCTACTTCAGTTAGATGAACCTGCGTATATACGCAACTACAGATAAGGAAACTCGCGTATACTATGCAAATTTATAATTTACCTTATTCTACAGATGTTGATCATTAATTTATGCAAGAGAATCATATAAACAGTTACCAGGAATGGTAAAACAGATCAGAAGACAACCACACACAAGAACACAAGATGTAAGGTGGAAACCCAATGTGGGTGAAAACCACCTGCTGCAATTCGTCTCCATCTTCTTTTAATTAGAAAATTATTTTTACAATGATTCTATACTGGTGCAATCCTTTACCAGTGCGCAAGCTGCTACCTGCAGAGAGCTACAACCCTCTCTCATTTTCCAGCTTCTCCGGGAAGGGAGCTACAACCCCCTTAGTTCTTGTACTAGTTGAGATACTAGTACGCAGGCTGCGACCTGCAGAAGGTTACAACCTTCTCTTTTTTCCAGGGACCATGTTTCATAAATTTTCAGACTGGATCCACAAATAACATCAATCAAACATAAAAAATTTATGCATCAACCAATCATATTTTCACAAGTCAAGACTGAATCAAAATAAACACTTCTCTGTCAACTGTACCCAGATCACAGTAACTGTAACCACACCCCAAATTCTGAACTCAGATCACTGGAATAATCAACAAAAGCAGCTAGAACATAAATTAAGAGATGTACACTATTTCAATATTGAGAAACTTGCATGCATATGCTTCTATGTTAAGATCAACCTGCGTATACACTCTTCCGACTTACAGAAACTATGTGTATACGCACCTGTGCTAAGATCAACCTGCGTATACGCCCTTCTGACTTACAGAAACTGTGTGTATCTGCTCCTGTGTTAAGATCAACCTGCATATACGCCCTTCTGACTTACAGAAACTGCATGTATATGCTCCTTCGCTTCACTGAACGTGCGTATAGATCTATAAAGATAATTTACCCCTTCAAATGTTCAGATATTAGTTTACCCAGATTACCAGATTTATAGATCAAGCAAGCGCCACATAGAACAGATCAAAATATTACAAAGATACTATCGTTCAAGCCTTAAGATTTTGACCCATCAATAGAACTTATCCTTCTCCTTGCGCTCAGGTTCCTTCTTCATTCAAATCCACATCTGCACCATAACCCAATCACCATATTCCAGATCTAGCACTTTATCAGATATTCAATAATTCAGATTATCCCTTTCCAAATGATCTCCTTCCTCTTTTATAGCCTTAGGCCTTTCCCAATAACATGGTCCGAAAAGCATAACAATTCAATAACATGGACTCAATACTTGGGATCAACACTTATGACGAGATACCATGGTCCAAAACCATACGTTCAAATACCAAGTACTAAATACCACGGACCAAAAATAAGTTCTCCCACATGTACGTGCTTTTCCTTGCATGAAAGTGTGTGTATATGCATACGCGCCTTGGGAACGTCCAACCTGCGTGTATACACGGCTTCGTCAAAGTGAACCTGCGTATATGTCTTTTTCTTCTTTCTGAGTGCCTGAACTGTGATCTGTCACCAGAGTGAGTTTCCATCAAGGACAACACCTGTGCCATATCGCCCAACCTGTGCCATAATTCCAATAGATAACTTAGAGCTAATTACTATCGATGAAATGATAAATGAATAAACTGAATTAATTAATCTCAAGGATAAATTCTTACCAAAGGGATTAACCCCTCTGGAAGATTTATTTGATTCAAGTGATGTTCCTAGGAAACCTAAAATGGAACCATTAAGGTCTGATATTGAGGAATGTAATATAGGCACTTATGAAAATCCTAAATTTATCAAACTTTCAAAATCATTACCTCCAACTGAAAAAGTGAAATACATTGAGTTGTTGAAAGAATTTACGGATGTTTTTGCTTGGAGTTATGAGGACCTTAAATCCTATGACACCAAAATCATCTAGCAGATAATTCCTATTAAAGAAAATCAAAATCCTTTCAAACAAAAACTAAGAAGGATCAATCCTGTCTTGTTACCTGCAATTGAAAAAGAAATTCAGAGGATGTATGATGCTAAAATAATTGCACCAATCATATTTTCTAATTGGGTTTCAAACTTGGTGCCAACTAGAAAGAAAACTAGTGAGATTAGACTCTGTGTGAATCTCATAAACCTCAATAAAGTGTCACTAAAAGACAATTACTCTCTCCGCAAAATGGATCACATTTTATAGAGATTAGTTGGATCAACCAAAATATCATTTTTGGATGGGTTTTCTGGTTATAATCAAATCTTAGTTCATCTAAATGACGAACCCAAAACTGCCTTTACTACTCCTTGGGGCACTTTTATGTATGTGAAAATGCCTTTTGGGCTAATGAATGTAGGAGCCAGTTTCCAGAGGGGTATGGATATAGCCTTTGCTAAAGAAATTCATGATTTCCTTGTGATATATCTAGATGATATCACTATATTTTCAAAGTCTAAGAATCAACATTTGGATCATCTAAGGCAAGTTTTTATTAAATGCGGGAAGTTTGGAATCTCCTTGAACCCCAAAAAGTCCTTGTTTCGGCTAGAGGAAGGAAAGTTTTTAGGTCACATAATTTCAAAACATGGTATAAGAATAGACCCTACAAGAATAGAAGCCATCTTACAAATAAGACACCCCAAGAACATTAGATAGTTACAAGCTTTCTTAGGAAAAATAATTTTTTTTAGAAGATTTATATCTAACCTAGAAAAATTAATTAGATCACTAAACAACATGTGGAGAAAGGACTCCACCATAAAATGGACTGTTGAGGCTAAGAAATCCTTTGAAGACATCAAACTAGTCTTAACTAAAAAACCTGTATTAATTAGTCCTAAATTTGATAGAGATTTCATTTTGTTTTCCTTTGCTTTAGAGCACACAATAGCTGCAGTTCTATTACAGAAAAATGACCAGGGCTATGAACAACCCATTTCTTTCTTTAGCAAAGCCCTGAGAGATGCCCCCTTGGAATACAATATAATGGAAAAACAGGCCTTGGCTTTAGTCAAAGCCATTAAGGATTTTAGGGTATACATCTTATATTCTCACATAGTAGCCTACCTTCCTAATTCAGTAGTAAAAGACATCTTGACTTAGGATGGTCCTGATGGAAAAAGGGGAAAGTGGATTGCTACTATCTTAGAGTATGATATAGAAATTAAACCTACAAAGTTAATCAACGGCCAAGGTTTAGCCAAGCTCATGGTTGAATTGAACTATCAGGCCTTGGATATAAACTTTATTGCAACAATAGATAATGAAGAGGAGATGGTGGCTCCACTAATCAGCCAAGCCTTTCTTGAATCACCATGGTATGTTGATATTATTTATGTTTTACTAAATTTACAAGCTCCTCTTGAATTGTCTAGGACTAAAAGCAGGTTTTTGAAGATGAAATCCTTAAGATTTTGTATTTTGGACAATGTTTTGTTTTGGAGATACCATGAAGGTATTGTTCTTAATTTCTTATTAAAAGAAGAATCTGACAAAATTTTTCAAGAGTTTCATGTAGGTAATTGTTGATGACACCTTTACTAGAAGACTACTTCAGATAAAATCCTTAGAGCTAGTTTCTATTGGCCTACCTTGTTTGCTGATGTCAAAAACTATGTGACCTCCTGTCATAAATGTAAAATTTTTGAGGGGAAGAAAAAGCTCTTACCTTTACCCCTCAATCCAATCTCTGTTGAAATACCTTTTCAACAATGGGGTCTAGACTTCATTGGTGAAATTCACCCACCCTCCTCTACCTAGCACAAATGGATCCTTGCAGCTATAGACTACTTCACAAAATGGATAGATGCCATACCTTCAAGGCAAGCCATAGGTATTGTTATCATAACCTTCCTTGAAACCAATATTCTATCAAGATTTGGATGTCCAACTAAGCTCATTATTGATAATGCAACAACCTTTAAATCCAAAAGAATGATAGATTTTTGAAATAAATACCATATCATGCTTGGCCATTCCACAACATATTACCCTAAAGGTAATGGATTGGTAGAATCCTCAAACAAAAGCCTAGTAAACATCATCAAGAAGATACTAGAGGATAGTAAGAAAAATTGGAATAAAAAGCTAGTCAATGCCTTATGGGCAGACATATTAACTACTAAGAAATCAATTGGTACTTCTCCCTATAAACTAGTTTATGGAAGGGAAGTTGTCTTTCCATCCTCTTTGGGAGTACGAGTAATGAAGATACTTCAAGAAATACAGGTTGAACCAAATAGTATCCAAAGAAGAATCAACTAAACTATTGATCTACAAAAAACAAGAGAAGAGGCCTATGTCAGGTCCCAAGTTGTGCAAGAAAATATTAATAAGATTTTTGATAAGAGAACCAAGGCTGAAGATTTCTACATTGGTGACAAAGTGCTAAAGTGGGACTCAAGGAGGGAAGATAAAGGAAAACATGGGAAATTTGATTTCCTATATAAAGGTCCCTATGTCATTTATGCTTATAGAAGAAATATTGCTTTCTTCTTGAGAGAAATTGATGGTACAGATGCAGAAGGTGGACCAGTGCATGGTCGAATGCTAAAACATTAATTTGAACCTAATTACTAATTTTCATTTGTATAATTTGAATTGGATGATGATTTTTGAAGTTGAAGCCTGAAGAGAAGGCCCTCAACTTTAAAAGATTCACCATTTCACAGGACCTTTCTCAGACACATTAAACACAGCAAGGTTGCGGAAATTTGAACAGAATAATTTTTATTCATTCATGGATACGATCATTACATAGAAAAATCTTTTTCCTCAGATGGACTGCTACAACATTTAGTAGATATGAGTTAGCTGAAGCATAAAAAATCTACAGGCTTCTTGGCATACAAGCAGGCTGAGTCTAAAATATATTGAACAAACAGACTAGATCCAGCCACTTTAGGTTCATACCAGCATCAAGCACTGATATGCAGGCTTCTAGAATCACCTAAAGACTTTGAACTTAGCTCGTGTTGCAAGCAGATGAGACAGAATGTCCGCAGATGCAGAGAAGGAGTGAAATTTGACTCAGACTAGGACTCTAAGACTCTCAATTTTCCAAAACCCCCGAATGAGTCTTACTTCGTAGTCTTCATACATTTATAAGGCTGGAAGGGAACAAACATCCATGAATGGGCTCTTTACAGACCGATGACTCAGAAGGTAAGATGTTGTACTAACATCTTAAAGCTAGATTTTGGCATGAGAGAAATCTCTCATGTTATCTCGTCCTTTCTCCTTTTACGGATAGCCAGAGGCATGTGGGGACTGAATCTAGGACACTGGACTCGATTATCTGTACTACAAAGTGGAGATTCCAAAACAAGGGAACCCACGAAAGCTTATAGAAAGACTTAAAGATGAGATATCGAAATCTCATTATTTGTACATAGATTACACTGTGGATATTACCAGTACGAGGGAATCCACGAAAGCTCATCCAACACCACAGTCGGTTGGAAAGATGACACTAGAAGGTGTAATAATCAATCTGTGGGTAAGCGTAATATTGATAATTCCACCTTTCAATAAAGTAGTTTGAAAAATATTGTACCCAAACTTCTTTTTCAGTTTCCCAGACTACTGTATCATGTGGGTCAGGTAGGTCCAGATGATGGAGACTAATAAAAGGATTTTGATTCGGATCAATTTGTTCATGGAACTCATCATAATTTGTGCTAGTACCAACAATCCTTGCCTTGTACTCATTCATTACAAACCATCTGACATGCCCGTACCTTCTGACACCATTAAGGAACTCTATGCTTGCCAATTCTGCCAGATCTCTTATTGTTTTATAAAGGACTTCATTCAAGAGCATGCCTGGTGGACTGAATCCTAGGATTTTTAGTAATGTGAAAGAGTATGGCTTCAAGATAAGTGGTGATAAGCCATGTATTTCCCACTATTCCATGAACCAATCTGGGAGAGGGTCATCTTCTTCCATGTCTTCAACTAGAACACCTTCAAACAGAAACGAAAATTGTAAGGAATAAAATAAATTTGTAGAAAAATTTTGAAGGTTCATCCCTGCATAGAATGCTTTTTTCTGGCGTTCTGAGTCATAATCCGCTCTGTTAAGATGATTGTCAAATCTTCTGAATGTTATGTGACAACTGGTTATCCAATTATCATCTTCATTATCTTTCTCAAGCCTATAGATGATGCTCCTGATATGTTCTAGATAATCCAGAGCTTCTATGGCTTCCTCATTTAATTCATCTTGATGAGGATCTGTCCATAGGAATGGATATCCTGTCCTATGCCTGATTTCTTTGATTGGGCGGTAGTTATCATCATGATCTAACAATCTTTTGTCTAGATCATATGATATCCATCCCGAAGAGGTTTCAATTTGAACTGTGTCTTCATTTCTTCTAATGAAGTTGTAGGTTAGGGATGAAACAAAATGTTCAGATAGAAACTCCCTACTGAGCATACCGGAAAAATTATTCTTATTTCCAGGCACATATTTCACATCAAAATTATACTGACTTAGCTGCATGATCCATCACACCATTGCAGCATCCTCAAAATCACATTCTAATGTAGAAAACTTTAAAGCTTGGTAGTCTATTTTTACAGTGAATTTTGTGTATATGACAAAATCTTTGAATTTAGCTATCCCTAGGCAAATTTCTCGGAGCTCTTTTTTCAAGCTGGACCAATTTAACTGATTTTTGGCCCATAAACTAGATGCGTATTGGCAGATTTCTATTTCCTTTCTACTGCTAGGATTCTTTTGACATAAAACTGCACCCCATCCTTCATAGCTAGCATCTGTCATTATTATTTTTTCCCACTCTTCTCTGATAGGTGAGAGAGGTTGGATATTTCTTACCTTTTCTTTTGTTTTCCTGACTGCCTAAGTGCATTCTTCATTCCAAGGAATTGGAATCTTCTGAAGCCTTTGATTTAAGATCTTTCTTTCTTGTGCACAATGCTTCAAGAACTTAGAGACATAATTCAAACTTCCCATAAACCTTTGCAACTGAGTTTTATCTTTGATCTCATCTGGGAAGTGATCCGCAAAATTTAGGCTCCTCTGGATGATGCTATACGATCCATATTGGATATTATAGCCCAAGAAATCGATCATTGGCCTGAACAGTTTCATTTTTTATTCTGATAATACAATACCCATTTCTTTGACTCTACGCAAAAATATCTTCAAGTGTTTTATATGGTCAGGGATATTATTAGAATGGATTAATAAATCATCTATATACTTTTTTACGAATTCCTCCATTCCTTCAAAAGTTTCATCCATTATCCTTTGAAATGCTAAAGGGGCATTGATTAACCCAGAGGGCATGATATTCCATTCATAGTGTCCTTCAGGAACAAAGAATGTTGTTTTCCATTTGTCTTCTTCTTTAATCCCAACTTGCCAAAATCCAAACTTTAAATCAAACTCAGAGAAAATTTTTCACTTGGATATTTGGGCTAGAATGGAAGAAGGCTTTGGTAGAGGATATGCATCATAATCAAGAATAGCATTTAGAGGTTTATAGTTTACAACTAATCTTGGCTTACCTCTGGCTATTTCAGCATGTTTATTAACATAGAATGCAAAGCAGGCAATAGGACTTTTGCTTTTCCTGATGAGTCCTTTCTTCAATAATTCTCAGATTTCTTCTTTGCACATTTTGATCTACTCTTCATTCATTTCTATGGCTTTAGATCTTCTTAATTTTCCGTTGAAGTATTTCTTAGGCGGAAGTTCAACTTCATGCTTATGCACATGCCAAAAGGCATTAGGATCATCTGAACAACATTCTTTGAATTTAGCAGTGAGTTCTGCTATTTCTTTTGCATACTTTCCATTGTCTAGATGTTCTTCTATCTTCAAAATTTCCCTTTTCATTTCCATTTTTACTAATAAATTCTCCATTCGTTCTATCCTCTTTAGTCGATTTGGAGAATTTGAGTTTATGAATGGGAAAAATATTTCTTTATTTCCTAAGCTGACAAAATAACCATACATGTTGCTGGCGTTGTCTAGCTTAGCTCCTTGTTTCTGAAAATTTTGGAAGAATGGTGTGCCAAGGTACATTGCACAATCCATTCCCAAAACAATAAGGAAGACTAGATGGACTCTTGTGTCTTTTGTAAGAAATACATCTACTTCTGCTTCATGCTTGATGTGAATATCACCACTGGCTATAGTGACCTTTGGACAGGATGTCGGTCTTCGGAGGTGCATACTTACTACTGTGTCACTTACTATATTTAATCGAGAACCAGTATCCATGAGGATTTTTTAATACTCAAAATGGTCTCTGATTTTTACTTTCATTCGCACACAGTACATAACATCCCGATTTAGGATATTTCACCCTAGACTCGGTCTATCTTTTTCTCCTTCTTCATATGAACTATCATTCTGGTTGATCTGGGAGGATATTGGATTAGTATGAGAAGTCCAATTCTCAACTTTTCCTGATATAGGGGGTTGTTCTGAAGTAGAGGATCCAAATGCATAGGCATTCACGAATTTAACACTTAATTCTCTGTGATTTTCTATGCAAAGCCTTTTATTTTCTTTCACAGTATTTCTCAATTCCTTTATTGCTTGATGAATGCTAGGCAATGTTTGTGGTAAGTCTTCTCCAAAATATTCATTTCGAAACTGCCTGGTTAAATAATCTATTGAGAAAAGACTAGCAGGGGGTACATACCCTTTATTTGGAGATTTCTTTGAATTTGAAGATAAATTCTTCAGACGATCCATCAGTAGATTCATGTACATTTCTTTTATCTAAGGATCAATGGCTGCCTACATCTGCATAAAAAGATTTTGACTTGTTTCATCACTATCATTTTTCATCATTCTGACCGCGTTGCAGTTGCAGACATTTGGATCACTGGAATCACATTCTCTGCATTATGTACAATGAGGATCTCTACAAGGCTCCTCATTAGAAGAATCATCAGAATATACATAGTTCAATTCATCATCATAATCTGAGTCAGATGATAAAAGCTCATCACAGTTACTTGGGAGATGAAAGAAGTTTATCCTTCCTTTTTTATTTCTATATTGCATTTTCTTCTTTGGTTTATCCTTTTTCTTTTCAGGACAATTGGGAGCTGTATAGCCTTTCTGATTGTAGTTATAACATATAATTTCTTTTTCTTTAGAAAACATTTTTGTGTGTTTGTATGGTTTCTTCTTGTAATGTTTTCTTTCTTTTCCTTGGGAAAACTGGGAATTATTTTTGGAGAACTTATGTTTTTTTCTCTATTTCTGCCCCTCATAATTACCTGCCTTTCCAAGGTGCCATTGCGTGCAGAGTTGTTGGTAGGCATGTGGTTTCTTTGGATTTGTTGCAGCTCTTGCAATTTTCATTTGGGAACATAATTCCACAATAATAGCCTTAACGGCTTGCCAAATAATGCCAAATTTGTAGTCTCCGATTTTGCCAGGCAATTTATTGACAATAGCAGAGGAAACCCATTGAGGAAGGGAGGTTACAAAAATTTCTTTCCACTTTGGCTCAAGAATAAGGTCAGGAGACAAAGTATATAAACGGTGAAGAAAATCATTGAAATATTCATCAAAATGTTGCATGTTATGCAACTTCATGGCCATTCAAGTAATGGTGGTAATGTCATTTGTGATTTGGGGAAAACCTATGAAGTTAACAGTGTTATGAAACTAGCTCAAGAAAAGATAGAAAAGATAGATCAATGCCTTAGAATTCGGCCTCTTCGAGGGGGCAACCTCCTTTAAATTACATAAATGAACAATTCTTGGATGATTCAAATGAAAAGACCTCCTCT
>APFE031375235.1:197817-210336 GCA_000404065.3 Pinus taeda
ATGGGTTAGGTGGACGGTGGGTAGAGGGAGGAGTGTGAGGGGGTGCAGAGGGTCTTCGTGTGGGGAGGGCACGTGAGGTGACATGGTGGATAACGGGGAGGGCGTGCGGGTGAGGGGGCAGGTGCAGGTGCAGGGGTCGGTTTGCGGCGTCCTCCCTCTACCTCCTGTCCACCTACCCTGCCTGACCTCCCTGCCCACCGTGTGACACCACGACGACCCACCCACAGCTATTGGGCGATTGAGTTTGATCGTGCCCACCATGCTCACGATGGACGTAGTTGTTATTTTGGCTCATAAAAATTATTAATTAAAAAAAAAATCTTCTTCATTAAATTAATTTAATATGAAATTTTTGAAGGAAAAAAATTGAACTTACCTTTCAATTACGAGAATTCTTCATTGAATATGTTGTTGATAGCAATATAGCTGCTCCACAAATTCACAAGTCTTTCAACAAACTTCAGAAAACCTGGATGTGATGTGAGTAATAATGATAATGAAATTTAATATATAAATGAAATTACGGAGATGTTTTTTCGTACGATTAATGTGGGATAATTTATTTTAAAATATTATAGAGCGAATATTGTAGAATTGTTTTACAACGGATTGAATGTGGGATTAATTTGTTTTAGAATATATTGTAAAAATTAAAAAGAAAAATTCAGTTGTTTAGTAAATATTATATACTTTAACTATTAGAATAATTAATGTACAAGTTGTAGTTTACAATTTTAATTTTAGTAATTTATTTCATAAAAAAATTTAGTTTACGTTTTTCAATAAATTGTAGAATAAAATAATGAAGGTAAATAAATCTAACAAACTTTTTGGAGAGAAATATTTTCGCGAAAATTTTTGGAGGGAAATGTTTTCGCGAAACTTTTTGGAGGGAATATTTCATTCTTTAAGCTATATAATATCCTTAGGAAACTCCATTTGTACCATTGAACATCTTCTATTCGAAAGGGATGGATTGTTCTGATAGTGAAGTTTCGATTTATACACCATCAACATCTTCATCGCATAACAACTCTATTCATATTAATGAATATAGCCAGAATTCTTCCACTATGAATAGAAAGTCAATTCTTCCACTTAGTCCTCATTCTAAAGACTATGAGAGCAGCACTGATGAAAGAGGGGATGGAGAATTTCAAATTAATAAAAAGTCATAGATTCCACTTAGTCCTAATTCTAAGGACAATGAAAGCAATAGTGATGAAGAGCATGATGGTGAAGTTCAAAAGAATGGAGTGTCACGATGTCCACTTAGTCCTAATTCTGAGGACTATGAGAGTAGCAGTTCCGAAGAGCAAGATGGTGAAGTTCAAAAGAATGGAGTGTCACGGTGTCCACTTAGTCCTAATTCCGAGGACTATGAGAGCAGCAATTTTGAAGTGCATGATAGCTAATTTTAAAAGAATGGAGTGTCACAGTGTCCACTTAGTCCTAATTCTAAGGACTATGAGAGCAGAAGTGATGAATTGTGTGATAATGAATTTCAAAAGAATGGAGTGTCAAAGTGTCCACTAGTCCTAATTCTAAGGACTATGAGAGCAGCAATGATGAAGAGCATGATGATGAATTTCAAAAGTATGGAGTGTCACGGTGTCCAGTTAGTCCTAATTCTAAGGACTATGAGAGCAGCAGTGATGAAGCGCGGGATGATGAATTTCAAAAGATTGGAGTGTCACGGTGTCCACTTAGTCCTAATTCTAAGGACTATTAGAGCAACAATTATGAAGAGTGTGATGATGATTTTCAAAGGAATGGAGTGTCACAGTGTCCTCTTAGTCCTAATTCTAAGGACTATGAGAGCAGCAGTGCGGAAGGACAGGATGATGTAGTTAGTCCTAATTCTAATGAGTATAAAGGTAGCAGTGATAAAGGACAGGATGTAGCATCTTCAATAAGTAAACAGACACATTTTCAACGTAGTCCTAATTCTATGGATTATGAGAGTAGCACTGAATATGCACATGAGGAAGAATATCCGTTAAACATCGAGTCAAATTTTCCATTCAATCCGAGTTCTAAGGACTATGACAGTAGCACTGAAGAAGGGGAAGATGAAGAGTATCTCTAAGTCAATATTTGAAAAGCAGAGATGATCATAGGATGGATAACATTCCTCTTAATGATGATGAAAATCCTTATAAAAATGATGATCCAATGATGGAGATGTTGCCAAGAAATATTGTATCGAGGAGTAGGAGCAGACTTTTTCGTATCAATGCAAGCTGTTCTAGTTATACAAGGGGTAGAGCAGAATATCTGACGAGAAGAAGTTCTATCAGCGCTCTCATTTCAAGTGAATGTTGCCAAAAAAATTTCTTGAAACATATGGATTTCACATTTGCATTAGAAAGCAGGAAGAGATATTTGTCAATGAATAAAAGCATGCAAAATTCATATTTAGTTGGCTACATGCAATCTACATTGTCAGGTTATGATTATCATATTAGGAATTTATTATTGTGTAGAAAAGCTTTCAAAATGTTTCATTCAATTGGGAATTTTCGTCTGTCGAGAATTCAAGAAAATTTGGAAAAGGATCCCACATTTTATTCAGAAATACGTCATAAAAGACAGTTTGGGCCATTATCAAATACTGCAATGTCATGGATGAAAGATTTCTTTTCAAAGCATGGGGGGTTTATGCCAAATAGAGAGACAATACATATTCTAGATAATTTTTCAAGACGAGAAATCTACAACTTATACAAAGAATATGCAGAAGGTGCTGAGGGACATGGCTAGTTTATTACATATCAATATTTTGTGAAGATATGGAAGAAAGAATTCAATAATGTCCGTGTTCCTAAGAAGACAAGGATGGGGATTTGCAGTACATGTGCTTCTCTTAAATAAAAAAGGGACAAATGTGAAGGCCCAAAAAGAGGTAAGCGTTCATAACTTTAACTTTTAAAATTGTATAGTCATCAACTATGAAAACATATTTTTTAATGAATTTCTTTTATGTTATGTAGATTTAATTGTCAAAGAACTTCAGGAGCATCGCGAACAACAAAAAAATGAAAGGAAGAAGTTGTACAAGCATCGAAAGAAGTGTTATGATAATCCGAATAAATGTTTGGGTTTGATAATTGATGGTATGGACCAAAAGAAAACACTTTTACCACATTTTGTTCGCACACCTAAAAATTTACAATAGGAAAATTTTATTTAGTTTCACTTGGTTGGTTGTATGGTCTTCAATGGGAAAATGTTGCCAAGGGCGTACTTCACAGCTCCAAATATTCATAATGATGAAAATCTGACTATAACCATAATTCATGATGTGATTTCTCATTGGTCTGGTAATCTTCCTGAAGTTTTCTATCTACAATTGGACAACACTTGCCATGAAAACAAAAATCAGGTTGTTTTTGGATATCTAAACATGCTTGTTGAATTGGGAATTTTTCAAAAGGTAAAGGTTGGTTTCCTTCTTGTTGGGCACACCCATGACCATATTGATCAGATGTTTAGTCGTTTTTCATTCACATTGAGGAGGAAGGAAGTTGGGAGCTTTCCATCACTAATTGAATGTATTAAGAAATCATACATGCCAGAGCCCACTTTTGATGTGTTGGAAGAAACTGTTGACATCCGAAGGTTTATTCTGGGATCATATGGTGAGGGGAAATGCATTGAACAACTTAATGACATTAGCTTCCAACACCAATTTCATATCAAAAAAGTTGATGGGAAAACACTAATATGGGGCAAGAAGTATTCAACTACTACAGAATGGGCACCATCATCAGGATTGCAATTTTTGAAGTTCATTCCAGATCATCCAATATTTGCATCAAAAATATTGTTATTACAATCAGTTGTTCAAGTTCAGAATGCACGTAGACAGAACATGGCTATAAATTATTCTGGATTCCTAGAAGAAATTAAAAAATGTATTAGATATACATATGAGTACTTTGAAATTGCTGATTCAGTTTGGTGGGAGTCGTTTTTCAATAATCAAAGTGATATCATTTCAACAACAATAAATGAAGATATACCTTTGAAAAATCCATTTATTTGGCCACAAAATGTGTCGAATGAACATGAGGAAGTAAACATTGTTGAACAGAAACAACCTCAAGGTATTATTAATTCTTCACAGGCAGCGGAAAGAGAGATGTATATTGGTTCTAGAAGATCTCGTGCACAACGTGAAGCCATGGAAGACCTTTATAGGGGTTCAGTACATGATATTAAGGAGGGTTGCATGATTGCAGTGCTAGCAGATGGAGATCCCAAAGGCTATCCATTTTGGGTTGCTAAATTTATAAAGGTCTTTACAGAAAATGAGGATGTTACAAGTGTTGAAGTACATTGGTATGCCACAAATACACACCCATTCAATGGTGTGTATAAGCCAGAGATGGTAGTTGACAAAAAAAATGGTGGAAAAAGAAAAATAAAGGGTACAAATGTAAATCGCCGCCGCACAGACATATTAAAATTGGAGGATGTAGACATACTTGTTTATGACTTCAATTTAACGAAGAGAGGAACTCTTCGCTTCAAGACGATAGAGATTCTGAAAAGGTTGTTACCAGAAGGAACAATGTTGACATGGGAGTCACCTGAAACCAGTCGTAGATCTAGAAGAATTTTGAAACCTGAAATGTTGGGCATGCATGTGGACTCAGATGGGGCACTAGTTGATGAAAGAGAAGAATATGGAACATCTTCATCAGCATCCAGTCACTCATCTGAAGATGTGAATTCTGATGGTGTGCCAGAAAACATGAGTGATTTTGAATAATTGTTTAAGATATTTATATCATTGATGTATGCATCGTATCTTCAAATAAAATTAATGTTTTCCATATGGTGTTAAATGAGAAGTTATGAGGCATTTTTATGTTGTTGGATTATATGTCTTAATTATGATAAATTTTATTGCTTAAAATATCTACAATGCAATATTAAATTAGAGATATAAAATATGTTTTATTCAATATACAAATAATGACTTGTGAATGCATTTAGTGATGTAATTTGTTCATAATGTCATGGTTTTTTAATTTTATAGCTGAAAAAATTTCAAATTTTTTTGTATCTAGCATGTTATGGTTGGAAACATGTTAAATTTATACTTAGGAAAGAAAAATGATATTCTACCAAAAACAATAGTGTGTTTTTTCCTGCATAAACAACTTTGTTTGACACATAAAAATTTGGTTTTATTAGCATTTGTTTTAAATTTTGAAAATTGACCCTAAAAAAAAATCATTGTTCCAGTGTCATCACTTTCATTTTGAAGCTATATTTTGCACGAAAATTTCATAGTAAATTTTGTAATCACTACCAATTTTAAAACATGTTCAAAATTGACGCCTAAAAAATAAAAACATCGTTCCAGTATACACACTTTTCGTTTTGAGCACTGTTTTTGATGTTTTTTTGGGGTTTTTTGGCCAGAGTTCCCGTTTTGAGTTTATAGTTCCCGTTTCAAAGTTTACATTGTTGTGGACTGGTAAGGTTGGGTAAGTGTGGGAGGAGGGTGTTACAAATTGGGACTTCACATCGCAGAGACCCCTTCTATGTTGGTGGTATCTAGCACTATAAACATTATGGCGCAAGAAGGAGGGAAATATCACAAGCTGAGCCCATAAGTTTGTTTGAATCTCTAATATTAGATGGCTTCATCCCAAATAATAATCTTGAGGTGCTTTTCAAATGATTTATATTTTTCAATCCCAACAATTTTTTTTACATAAATTATAGCAATTAAGTTCGATGGAAAGGGTCAAGTAACTGTTCTTGATTATGTGGTATAATTTGTTCAGTTATATTTTTCAAGTGGAGTTTATTCTAAGGATATCATCGCTATGTTGTTTACCATCACATTGGAAGGTCATGTCAAGCAGTGGTGTTATTCTTTACTGGCTGCTTCTATTCATTATTTTTAGCTACTGGTTAAGTAGCTTCACAAATTTTTTGATAGGTATGAATATAAGGATGTTTACAATAGGATTAGTCATCTTAGGATGAAATCAAATTAATCTCTAGAAGAGTTTGTTGATATATTTCGTCACATTTGTTATGATTTTCGGGATGAAGATGTGGATTGGGAGTCTTTAGATGAGACATTTCAGTTCTTGGTTAAGATGTCAAGAAAGTATTTTCAATTAGACCTTTTAGATGGTGTTTCTTAAGGTGAACCTCAATCTTCTAAAAAGGAATATACTACCTAGTTTGTTCCTTTTCAACCTTCCTTTTTAGTACCAATTTAAGCACCTCCTTGTGAAGATGATGAAGTTTGAGAATCGGGAAACTAATTTGTTGGATCGTCTATTAACCATACATTTTGTTTACATGACCCATATCTAATGGAGGAAAGATTGGAATGGTTCATGAAGCCTACGGTGAATACTAATCCCTTAAATTTTCAAGATGGTACTAACACACATAACTTCAATATTGAATCCCATACTCTATATTCTCTGTCTTACAATCCCTTGTCCCTTGATCCACTCAATTAGTCTCTTTCAAAGTCTCCAAATTTTCATTTTTCCAATCCAAACAACGATTAGTGTTAAGGTAGTCACATTTCACAAGTAGAAGAGTAGAAAGGTGAATATTATTTTTAATATCTCTTTTCTTTTTCAAAACCCTATATGTCAAGATAATTTTCCTTCATTCTTAGATGATTTAGAATCTAGTAACCTTGATGGTAGATCAAATAAAAATATTTCCTAATCAATCTAAAGTATTGGGAAATCATGATTATTATAATGATGACTCCATTGATGTATATGATCATGAATTCCCAAGCATAAAACCTGATATTTTAGTTTCTTAAGGATATTTTGATTTGAAATATTTAGATCTAGAATATGGTTTAGTCAAAGAAGATCTTCTTATGGAAACTTCATCTTCATCTCACTATCCCTTGTGCCCTATTGTTTTCAAAGCATTAAATTATGATGAAGATACTCCATGATTTTCATGTTCATCATCTAATGAGCATAATTTTGGGTTGACACAAGGTAGTGATGTTATCCATGATGAATAAGAAGGTAATGAAACCATCAAGCATCCATTCCATTCCTTATCATGTCTGATCTTTCATAAGGAAAATTCTTCATTTCAGGTTACTGATGAGATTTATCAAATGCATTCATCCTTAGATGTGAATTTAGTTGAATCTATGATTTGAGTAATATATTTGTTAGAATTGTAAATTATGATCGAAATAGTGATGTAGGTGGCTTCCATTCAGATAATAGTAATTCTATTAATTTTATAGATAGCAGATGTCTATAAGGAATTTGAAATATGTCTAAGTTCTCAAAATGTAGTTACCCAAATTTTCAAAGTTTTGAAACTTATCAAGAAGTCAAGGCACTTGAAATTTCATTGATGGTTATGTTAGGTTCTCATAATCCTGATGAGATCCTCGAACCATGTCATTTCGGATTTCCTAGTAAAAATTTATCCTTAATATTATTTCTTTGGATGCAAACTCGTTCTTTACATAATTTTTCTCTTTCTTAAGATTAGGTTTCTGATCATATTGAGGTTTTTGTTGTAGTTAATTCATCTCCACGTAGACCTCTTGTATCTAACTTAGGTTTGTAATTTATATCTCTCATGGATGCATAGAGCTATGAATTTGATCGTTCTAGATATTATCACTGGCTGAAGAATTCATATATGTTAAGTTATTTGCCGAACAATCAACTCCTAATATTTATTGTGAAATTCTTAAAGCTAACCAATTCTATTTTGGCCCAATCAATCCTTTTAGAGAGAGTTCAATTCTTGAATCATTCATCGGATCAAAATCCTCATCTTCATATGGATATTAGATTTGATTTGACATATCCTTCTAATGTTTTGTTAGCATGTTGTTCTCCTTGTGATGCATATGGGTTAGTTGAAAGTTCATTCTCCCAAGAGTTTCAAGGTTTTCAAAAGGAATTTTAATATTCATGATTAAATCTATGACTGGCTGGAAGCATCTTACTTACCAAGATCCTTTGCTAATAATAAGCTTCAACCTTTCCTATTGTCTCTTAAGGAAGGCAACACAGATGAAGGTACATTCAAGATAAGCTTTCAAGGTTTGTTTGGTTTCTCTTCTAACTGAAAAGGTAAGCTTGATTGTTCATTAAAGTTAGTCATGGCACATATTTCCGTTGACAAGAAATACTTTAAATCTTTTGTGCAAGATTTTAAAGTTCTTATATTTTCTTTCTCACATTATTTTACATTTTTATTAATTGTTCCTATCTGTTTATTTGCAATTCAAGAACAACTATGGTGGCTTCATCAAAATTGTCATTACACTTTGTTGGCTTGTATGGGCCTGACCCAGGTTTAGAGGTGATTTAACCAAGAAAATCCCCATACTACTGGCCCTTTCAGCAACAGTCCATAGACCGCAGACTGATGTCTCACCTGAAGTAGTATGGGAGGGTGCTAGAACTAGGTTTCTGCACCCTGGGGATGTCTGATGAGTTTATGAAGGTCCGTAGTTTGACCCTTCACGCACGTCGCTACATGCACTTGCTATCCCTTTGCAACCTGCGACGCTACTTCTGCGTATCCCTACTTGGGGTGCAACCCGTATAATACCCAAGCCCCTTGCTATTTAATCTATTATTATCTGATTACTAAACTTTTTTATGTAAGACTAATTATTATTATAGCATATTTAGCAATCATATCAATGAGAGTGATAAATAAAGCAGTATAAATGTAAATAAGGCAATGCACAATAGATACATAGAAACAGGAATCAACTTCTCTTTATTATTCTTTGATCTAGATTACAGACTCGACACTGCCCTACGTACTCAGCTGCAGGGGTCCGCGCATAGCTGCGGACTCTATTAGGCCTCTGCACACTCAGCTGTAGAGCCTGTTCCTACTACTATGACCAAATATACTTAGACTCCTACTCTGTGCTTGAACCATCCATCCTTTTCTCTCTTCTTCACTGTCATTTCAACTTAGAGCCTCACTCTATTTATATAATCCCATGGTCCGCAAACCATGGGTAGGCCAACATGAATTTACATTAAATTACAATACTTAAGGGTAGACAACCCTATGACTCAACCTATAGTTCGTGCTCCGTGCCCATAATTCGCGGAGTCTTACCAAACCTTTAAGCAAAACTTGCGCTTTAAGCCCCAAAACATGTTGTGGGGGGATTCCATGCCCAACAAGCCCCCAACACAATCATCGTGACTCATCTTGAGTCACTCTACTAGTACGGAAACCTTGGCGTGGAGCCCCTCTAACTGGTCCCGTACTGCTTGGACGTCCGCAACGGACTGTCTTGCAGTTTTCTTGACCTATTGTATGCTCCCTTCCGATGCTTCTTTGTGATTATCTCCTACTTGCCTTAGCGCATAGAGTCCCTGCATCTATGTGAGCTTGCCCTCAATGTCTACCATAATGGTGAAGGCCTCATCAATCCATGGATGGACAAGCGCCTTAAGAAGTGCCTCCTTCTATCTAGTGGCATCCACCTACTCTTTTAGTGGCCTTTCTTGTTTCATCTTAGCCAACCGTTGGGTGAGGATGGTTGTCTGCATAGTTCCCCTTACATTATCATACTACTCCTGTAGTTCACACACCTTTTTTTCCAGGTGCTGTATGTTGGAGTCCTCCTGCAAGGATGTGAGGACGTTGAAAGCTTGGTCCAAAATACCGGTATAGTCCTGCACTACCCATCCAATTTCTTCCAATCCTATTTGAATCACACTAACGCACTATTCTCTAAATTTCGGAGGAGTGGAAGGTTGCGCCTTCAGCTGCAGCTCAACAATCTGGAGGTTTAGCTTCAGTTGTACTCACGTTTTTTCCTCGTGTGCACTTCGGACTTCACTTGCTAGATAGTGGATCCACATCTCTGTGGGTAGGTCTATAGCGATAGAAAACTTTGGGACCAGCCGGCATGATTCATCAATTGTCTGCATGATTTGTTGGTTCTGTGATAGCAATTCATCTCGTTGCAGGCTGAGATGTTCGATGTTGATCTTCTGCTCACTCATCACCTGAATCGCATGGCCTTCCTTGGTGCAGACCTCTGTTTCTATGCCATCCTGTAGCTGGTACAATGTGTCTTGCGAAAGGGAAACCAAATTTAGGCCAAGTCCGTTGATCCTTCCCACTGGGCTCTATCGTCCTCTTTCTCTGTTGTTAGTGCTTTTTCCAGTAGCACTACGGTATTGGCCAGCTTTGCGTGTAGTAGTTGTTATGCTGGTGATGTGCCTATTGTGTCGTAGGTGGCTACAGTTCCTTTCTGTGGGAGCCGCACCTAAAGTTCCTGCAGCTACGCTCTTAGGGTCCCCAACACAATCTTCTCCTCTGACATGGCTTCCTAAAGTGCTTCCTTGGTGACCTCACGAACCATGTTGCCGATGTTATAGAGGTTGCCTTCTGTTAAAGTGATTGGGTCAATGACCAATTTGGATGCCTTGAACTTTTTTCGTGGACCCGATATCTATGTGGTGTGCGGTCGTTTCATCTGGGTGGAAGTCTTGCCCGAGTCTGCACCTTCTTCTGTGCCCTCTACTCCCTATCTTGTAGACAAGTCCTAGCCCTCTTCATCCTACGTTGTGGTGGCCCCCATTGCCTGTGTTGCTGCTGCTTCTTTGGCGGCCTTTGCCTGCTCTACGATTGCCTTTGCTGCCCCATGGACAACCCTTACCTCCGTAGCCGCTTGTTCATTGTGCCTTTTCTGGGCCAACGTCGTGACACATAACCTGGCTTCAACCTTCTATTTTTTTGTTGTTGTTCTATCCATCTCTGCTATATTCGGGGCACGCCACTCGGGGGCCATGATTCTAGAACTGAAAAGATCGCATCATCAATGGCGATGAAGGGGAGCTTGGTCCATTTCTGTGCCGAGTCCTTACGCACGTTGATGTACACATTATGCATGTCCGCCTTGAAATCTGCAAAGCTCCACAGACTATTATACATTGTGGGGGACAGGTGTGGCCATCTATTGATCCACATCTGGATGCTCACCTCCATGAGAACATAGAAGATCTTGGTCTCGTGAATATGCTTTGTGTCCTTGGTGGTCCAAAGTGACATGTACTTTGTAGCCTCTGGTAGGTCCTGCTTAATGCTAGGGAACTGACTGTCCTTGGACAGTTCCATTGTTACCAGTAAAATGGACAAGAGAAACCACACGTAGTGGAAGGTCTTGCCCTTCTCCTGGGCTTCCTTACAGTTAGTCAACAACTCGTCACAGAGGAACTTAGCCCAATTGAATTGGACCCGCTATGCATATTGTTCTGCCAGTGCAACTACCAGCGCTGGTGCCTAATCTCCGTGGCATTTCCTCATTACCTTCCAGGCCAAGAGCTCGGTGGCTATGCACACCCCTTTATCTTTAATGTTGTTGATTTCATAACCCCTCTTTTTCTTCTCTAGTTTGTATTTTTTTGTCATGGCCTCTACGAGCACCAAATCTCTGCTTCTTCCTACTATTGCTGCGGGGTCCCTTCCATTACAAGGGAGCTGGGAAATCCTATGGATGAGATCCACCATGATGGGAATAGGCTCCTCCAGCCATAGGTACCCATCATGCACCAGGAAAAGTAGCTACCTGATGATGAAAATAGTGATAGGTGCATGGTGAAAGTGTGGAATCCACAGCAAATGAAGTAATCTGGCCTTCTCCACACCGCACAACAATTTCCATGGCTCTAGTGTTGTGACTGATCCCTCTGTGCTTTACTTCATGAGGCTCTCTGTCTCCAAGTGTGCGAACTTCTTACTATTTTTGAGGTCCCAATCTTCAAACTTCATTATGGGTACGTGACCCACGTGCAAGCTTGTTATAAACATTTTTGGGCACTTCAACCCGAATCACAAATGTCCATAAACTGAGGGCTCTTAAGTCCCTAAAAGGGTTTCTTCACTGCCTAAAGGAACAAGGTCAACTGATTACATCATCTCCCAGAAGTTCTCCACTGAAAACTGTTCATAAATGGTCAAAAATGGACCATACTGAAAGCTCCATGCAGGGGGTGCGATGCATATCACCTTCCCAATGTACAAGGTGTGATGCATACTAATTTTCTCCTATGTAGGGTGCGATGGTCGGGAATGGACAAATGGTAGGGACCAAAATGCGAGGTGGAGGATCATGGAATCTTCTAGAAGCTTCCCCTCTGACACTTGCCACTCCATTTTTGACCAGGGATGAGTAAGAGATCTTCATTCTCCAAGTGGAAGCAGGAACTATCAGATAGAAGACACTAATCAAGATCCCAAAAGATGACTCACCTCTATGTAATCATCTATATATGGATCCCTCATCACAGAGATCCAGAGGCTGGAATTTTGTATCTTATAGAGAAGTGTTGTTGGTTTTCTAGTGTACATTCACAGTTGTTGGGTGATCTAGCTTTGCTTGGGTTGAAGAAGGGCTTCTTAGCTGGAGGATGATGTTGGGTCAGAGCGCATGGTTGTAATCCTCTTGCTACTTTTCATCTAAATAAAGCTATTCTTGTTTCCTTCCATATTCTT
>APFE031375235.1:217424-258052 GCA_000404065.3 Pinus taeda
ATAAAAGGAATCAACAGTAGACTTTGATTGTTTGTTTCTAAGATAGCCACACATCTTAGTGGGAATAGCAGCATCCGTATGGACACTATTCCATGTTATAGGTTTTTGAATGCGATATTCGTTCTAAGTCTATAAGTTTGAGTCTTGGGTCATAGTAGTAGAAGGAGGCTTCGCAGCTGAGTGCATAGAGGCCTAGTAGAGTCTGCAGCTGTGTGCGTAGACCCCTGCAACCAAGTGCACAGGGCGGAGTTGGGATTGTAATGGAACAAAATTTTCATAAAAGATAAGTTGATTCTGAAATCTTGTGCATCTACTCATAGATCTATGTGTGTTTATGCTTTTGTTATATTCTTATGCATCTCTTTAAATTTTATGATTGCGTGCACTTGTTATCAATGTTGAATGATTGATAAGATTACTGGGCCCACAAAATTAAGTCAGACCTATAATAATAACACAATGAGGATAAAGGATCTACACCGTGCCTCTTCATGCTCTTTACAAAGCTACGCAAAGATCAGACAACTGTGCAGAGAAAAACAAGTGCGTAGAATTGGTTGCGAACTTCCCAGCCTTCATTAAGACATCCCTAGGGTGCGGAAACCTAGTTCCAACACCCTCCCATACAACCTCGGGTGAGACTTCAGTCCCTGCACCACGGACTATTTCCGAAAGGGCTGGTAGTTTCAGGATTTGTTTGGCTAAAACACTTCTGATCCTAGGTCAGGCCCCAACAAGCCATTAAATGGTTCCATTGTCAGGACAGGGATCCACCTAAGGGATGTCTAATTTCGGAACATTGGAACCCTACAAAGAATGAAATTGAATATTGGTTGGATTAGAATATTCAAAAGTTCGTGACATAGGAAAATAGAACTTCGCAAATATCAAAGAAGAGGTGGATAGATCGCTACGTATATACGGAAATCCACGAGATCTTCTTCGCATCCTTCTCTTCAAAACTGTATGATTGGATCGCGAGGTTAGCCAACAACTAGGGAAGGTATAAGATCGATCATCCAATAGTGTGGAATTCGAATTTAGTGCACAGAATAGAGGTATCAGAAGATAAGATCATGCGGGCCGTGGACCATTGGCTCAACCGGATAATAGGGGGTTTATCACTAAGTTCGCGGTAGACAGAACTGTGAGCTATAGTGAAGCAGAACGACATTTTCTCAAGGGAGCGTGAGGTAGGTATATCAAATCCCTAAATACCTGGATTAATATTTTTTTATGTGAAAAGCCGGTTATGCGAATACATTAATGTTTGGAATGACACAGAGCAGAAAGACCTACAAAGGTATTGAAGGGGTAGGAAACAATCATTTTTTCACCTCCACGAGTGAGTGAGGAAGAGTGCGCTCGAGTTTCCCTGATAAGTGTGGTTAGTTTGATAAGGCAGAACATTCTGCAGCTATCACCTCCACTTACACCTTCACCTGCTTCACCTACTTCACCTTCATCTTCGCCCACCCCACCCCCACCCACCCCACAATTTAGCATGGCAAGTGTGATCATGCTACCCGTATTTAGAGGAGTAGGGAATGAGGATCTAGACCAATTCTCGTTCATGGTAAAAGCAGTATGGGAAGTACAAGGGGTCACAAATGAAAACATTAAGAAGGCCACATTGGTAAGCGCACTGTAGGATCACACACTGACATGGTATATCAAGCACTCGAATGATCACCCAAATGTAGGAATAATAGAGATACAGAATGCGCAAAACAAAGAATTTAGCTGGTCGAAATCAGAGACACAGTCAATCATCGGATTTAAAGAGATTGTGATGCTTCCAAGCAAGACCCCCTGGGAACTGGATCAGAGGCTGAAGAGTATGATCCGCGAGGCTAATATGATGCTAACGGATGCAGAGCACCGCGCATGATTTGTGGCATCTTTGACACCACACCTGAGGATGGCGTTGTCACAGTAGAAGCTTTCAACCCAGGCCAAAGCATTGAAAGTGGCAATGAGGTTGTATGAAACACCGATATAGGATCCAAGATTGGGAGTCCAACAAATCCATGCACAACTATAGAACCTATGGCTAGAGATGTAGAGTTTGAAGCAGGATAGGGTGCCATGGCCAGAGGTGCACGAAGAAGTGTGGTGCATAAAATGTAAATGCTAGGGCCACGACAAGGATCACTATCTAGTATTTGTGAACTACTTGGTAGGAGGGGGACCAATGCTATTAATACCAGAGGCGCAGGTAGGGACAAGTGCAACACCTGCGCTCTAGTGTGCAATCTGTTAGGTGGGAGGAAAGCACACAACAGACAACTGTCATTTGTTGCAGAAGTATACACAAACTCCCTAGCAACGTTTTTGCAATTTTTGTAGATATGTGAGCCACGATGAGCTTACTTGTCGCAGTTGTGAGTTAATGATGGAGAGGAACCCGACATATAGAATGCAGACAAAAATGTGAGGCCTCGACCTAGCTATGGGGATGGAGCACGCTGGATTTCAGGGTCGAGGTCGAGGACGAGGAGGAATGGGGCTAGGAAGGGGCCACAAACAATTAATCTGTTACAATTGTGGAGGATTGGGGCACTACGCCCGTGATTGTACCAACCTGACGAGACTATCTTGTTCGTACTGTGCTCAATTCGATCATGAAGCAATAGATTGTCCTATGTTGATCGTGCAGATGCACAAGAAAGGGGTACTTTAGCCTACTCTGATGCATAATATTCAAATGATGAGGTCTGAACCGTGCGAAGAAGACCCAAATGTGAATATGGTGCTGAAAAGTGGTGCGACCACAGGGGAAGATAAGGGGAAGCAACCTAAGGAAGATACATGGGTTCACAAGGCTCCTACAAAGGAACCTGAGTTTGACTTGGAACGTGCAAAGGAAACATTTATGGAAGCTAAGGAGAGCTTCATGGAGGCCTCTACTTCAGGTAGTAAGGATCAACTAGAGCCAGAAATGGATCCTTCTATGCTTACTACCTTTTTAGAGACATGCATGAAATTGTTGTGCAATAATAAGGCAGTTAAAGGACTACAGGAGCTGATAAATAGGTGTGCACGGTTAGGTGAACCACGCGTAGTCAGGAAACTAGGAAAGCATACATTACGCATGGGGAGGGAAATGAGATTAACAACACATATTAGCGAATATGAAATGGATTAGGTAATCCTAGACCTGGGTTCAGACGTGAATTTGTTATCAAAGCAAACATGGGAACGCATGGCAGGCCCGCATTACAATGGTCCCCTATTCAATTATGGATGGAGAACCAACAAAAGATCTTGCCCATGGGAAGGTTGCAAGGGGTAATAGTGGACATAGAAGGCATGAGCATGCAGACAGACTTTGAGGTAATAGAGATTGTGGGTGATAGAAGCCCTTACCCCACGTTGCTAGGAATATAATGGGCCACTGATATGAATGGAGTCATCAACCTGAAAAAGCGGAAGATGATATTCGAGAAAATGTCTCTACGCGTAGTAGTTCCACTAGATCCAGCCGAAGGAGCGCGCTACACTGAACCTGTGTATGACAATGACAACGACGATGAGCTGGATTACATTTACCAGATAACGGCGCAAGACCAGGATTGGGTGAACCCAACTACAGATGGGAGAATCTCATGGGAGCATTACAGTTCCTGTACTTCAGATTCAGATGAAGAGATAGAATGCTGGCAAAATCAGTTGCATGAAGTGACAACGCTAAATTGCAACATGATGATTAGATCACTGTAGTGTGTGACAACTGAAGCAAGGGAACTAGCAACATATGATGGCATAACAGGAGTAGATGAATTCCTAGACAAATTTGAAAGTACAGTATTAAAACCACAATGGTACGGTGCGCTGGAATGGGCATTACGCGCAACCCCCACACTATGGTGGAATACATACAAGAAGAATATTGGAAAGTGGCGCAAATGTAGAAGATGAATGCACTGACGATTTGGAGGTCCCCAGTGACGAACGCGAGCTGGGAAACCAGGATGAAGCAGTTTGCGTGCCCCCCTGTGTCGATGGGTGTAGACGTGTGCTGTGAAAACACCTCCCAGACTAAGGATGGAAAATCAGAACTCAACGTGGAAATAGGGAAGGTGACACACTCCAAAAATAGTCCATGACGAAGCACTCAAAAAGCTATGTCGAGTCATGAATAGAGTTCACCAAGTGAGACGAACCGACTGGGACCTGCGCGTATTAGTGGTTCAATGTGCCTATAGGACCATAAACAAAAAATGGAGTGCAAAAATGACCCCAACACTGACAAGAAGAGATGAAACTAGGAGAACAGAGACGAATCCCCAGACCACAGCTCCTGCAGTTGGGACAAGACACGAGGACCTGGGTAAAGGAATTAGGTAGTTATGGGAAGCAATTCAGCGAGGGAGCTTGAAACTTCATGAACTTGATGAAGATTGGGCATGGCTGAGGAAGAAAAGCATGACATTGCAAGAAGAAATCAACAAACTGGAAACCGAAGTCGCGCAAGCGGGCCGCGAGAAACTAAGCATGATGGGACCAAGTCTAGCCAAACCTACTATTGAATTAGAAGGAGTTGCAACACTGCTACCATGGTTGTGACTGCAACTTACTAAACAGGGGAGCATACCATACAAAAAAGAATGTGATGCACTACTTGATTCAAGGGTATTTGAAGGGCGCCCACGTTCTAGCCTAGCAGGAAAAGTGAAGCCTTGCACCAGGGGTGCGACCACCTGACTATCTGTAGGAAGCACATTCTCAGCAATCCAAGCAGTTGAAAGAGGGTGTGGGACTATAAACGAGTCTACAGGAGAGATGCGCAGGAAGGAGGTTCTGTGCAGGGCCAGTATGTCATAGGGATCACAGTTGTGCATAAGGGGTTGCGCTACTACACGGGTAGGCTGGGAGGTGACTATTGATATCACTGTTCATGACAAGAGGTCCAACTTAAGGCAGAAAGGAGCGGGCAGCGAGCCATTAAGACAAGAATTAATAGCTAGATTCGGGAAAATCTGCAGCCAAGAAGGTATTAATGACTCAGAAGTGGAGGGAATGGTCGAATTCAAATTCAAACATTACTATAAATCCCTTGGGGTAGCCTTGAGGCAACACTTGGTTGTTTGAGATTTGAGCCAGTACATAGCATTGAGCACCAAGATACCTTGCCACCCGTGAGTACATGACTGAATAGGTCCAGTGTAGAAACGATGATGGCTGCGAGAACTAGAGTGCGATTCACGGAGGTTACCCCAGAGCCCCATGTGACCCAGGAGGAGCCTGGAGAGGCAACAGATGCACCAGTGGTTCCAAAGTCCCCATGTGCGCTGTGACCATGGAAAGACAAGTAGACAATGGGGCTAGTTCGGGTATCACCATGGAACCCACGATTTAGTAAATAGTCAATGGCAGAGAAGGGCAAAGTTATCACTGTTGAAACAGAGGAGGAGGAGGAGGATTTGCAAGCCCTGATTGCCCAAATTGAAGCACAGGACGATGAGGTGAAGAATGTTTCCCAATTACCTTTGGCGATAAAGTTACCCCCATACATCCCCCCATGGAAAGGGACAACTAAGATACCGAAGGACCTGGAAGCCACGAAGAGTGCGCTCTAGACCCCACTTCTTTCGAATGAAATAAGGTTTGAAGGTCTGCCACTAGGATGGGTACCTAATATAAAGTTCGAAGATTAGGACTTCACGGACAGCGAGAAGTTCCCACAGTTGGCTGCAGAGAAATTATTGCATCAGAAATGGTTACGTAGTGTGGAGAAGGCTTGGTTACTACATCTGCGGTGGATACCCCACTACCACCACGCTCCCATCACAACTTTTGTCATTTGGTAGCTACTGTGTCTAGTACATGATGGGTATCTCTGGCTGGAGGAGCCGATTCCCGTCACAACTAATTTAATTCACTAGATTTCTTGGCTTCCCATCAAAGCAAACAATCCCACAGCCATAGCAGGAAAGAGCAGTGACTTGGCCCTTGTAGAAGCTATGAAGGCCAAATATAAGCTGGAGAAGAGGAAGCGAGGGTATGTAATAGCAAGCATCAAGGAAAAAGGGTGCATGTATCCACCTAGCTACTAGCCGACAGGCTAATGAGGAAATGTCGTGCAGACGAGGTGCCAACATCTGTAATTGTATTGACAGAGTAGTGCGCAGAGGGGGTCCAGTTCAACTGGGCGCAGTTTCTCTGCGATGAGCTTTTGAAAAATTGTAGGGAAGCCCAATAGTAGGGTAAGACCTTCCACTACACGTGGTTGCTCTTATCCTTCTTGTTGGTTTCCAGGGAGCTACCGGAGGACAGCCAGTTTCCCACCATTGAGAGGAACCTACTCGAGGCTGTGAGGTACACCTCACTCTGGGTAATGAAAGACGCGACGAGGATTTGTGAAATAAAATTGTTTTGGGCATTCATAGAGGCAAGCTTACGAACGTGGATCAACCGCAAGCCGCACTTGTCCCTGACAATATATAAAAGTTTACAAAGCACGACAGAATTCAAGGTGGATATGCATAACATGTATATCCGGGCGCATAAGGATCCAGCCCGAGCATGGGTAAAGCTGCCATTCATTGCAACAGATGATGCAATCTTCGACGTGATGGTGTCATGGTCTCTAGAGTGGTGGGTGCCCCAGACTTGGCAGAACTAGAAAAGATCATAGCACAACAGTGGAAGAGGGATACCAAGCTGCGGATCGTGAAGCTGGTGGGGAAAAGGCAACAGGAACAGGAAGCAGCCATGCAGCGAAAGGCGGCTAAGGTAATAGTGATACCGCAGATGGAAGAAACCACAACCGCACCCACCGAAGAGACTGAGGAAGTTTAAGAAATGTCCATGGTGCAAGACATACAGGGGGAGGCTGAGGTAGAGGAATGCACAACAAAATTGCCCCAATCCAAGAGGCCGCGCGTCGAGGAGAAGCCAACCGCATGGAAGAAGACAAAGACAATGAAGACCTCTGAGGGATCCCTTCTTGACAGTGGCAAACCAGTTTCTGATGTCACTAAGGATGCTCTTGAATAATTAATGACAGAGCAGACAAGTTTGTTGGGGGTGCTCAGAGCGCAGTTGTAGGCATTATAAGTACAACCCCCAGGAGTGATGACATCGCACCTTGCGAAAGGTGCATCCGAAGTTCAGCAGATGTTGCGCACCCGCACAACAAATACTTTGGTGTTACCAGAAGGTGCTGACTTAGCAGAAGCCGAAGGCGACATGAGGGGTTGGGGGTTGAATTTGGCTGCCCTTCACAGAGAAACCCTATACTAGCTGCAGTATGGGGTAACTACTGAGCTTCGTGCTAGGGAGGGCCACACTCTCCAAGTCTTAAGCAAGCAGAAGGTAAACTTAGAAAAGCTTAGCCTGCAGCATGACAACTTGGTTGCACAAAACCAGGGATTAGAATAGGCCATGGAGGAGGCTTGTAGCAGTATACCAGAGTTGGTCATGCTGGCAGCACTCCCCACTGCAGAAAAGATTCACCAACTGGCAGCTGGAGTCCACAAGACCTAGGAGGAGGCCACAAAGGTTCAGTTGGAGTTGAACTTGTAGATCACGGAGCTGTGACTGAAGGTGCAGCCCTCTACACCCCCGAAAGTCAGAGAGCAGTGCCAGCACACCGTTCAATTAGGGTTGGAAGTGATAGAGCACATTGTACAGGATTGCACGAGACTATTGGATCAGTCCCTATTCATGCTTACTTCACTACGGGAGGACCCAACGCTATAGCAGTTAGAGACAGAAGTGCAAGAGTTGCAGCAGGCCTATGACAATGTCCAGAGGACTACGCAGACGTTCACCCTTACTCAGTGATTGGCCAAGATGGGGGAGGCCCAGGCTCTGAAATAATAGGTGGATGCCACACATCAGAAAGAAGCAGGGCTTAAAGCATGCATCCAACCTTGGCTCAAGGAAGCATTCACAGTCATTGCCATGATCGAGGGGAAGCTAGCCCAGATGCAGGATACATATCCGCAAAGGAAGAGGGTGCCTCTAAAAATGATGCATCAGAGAGTCGCACACAATTGATACAACGGAAAATGGAGGAATGTGTGGCACATGTCCGCGAAGCATAGAAGTTGTTGGATGGACTCCAAGCAAAGATCACCACACCATCCAAGTGACTTAGGACAAGTCATGATGATTGTTTTCGGGGCTTGTTGGGCAGCGGATCCCCCATAGCATATTTTTGGGGCTTAAAGCTGAGTTTTGGGTCAATATAATGTAAAGACCCCACAAAATGTGGGCGTGGAGTGCGAGAGTCGAGGGTTGTCTGCCCTAAAATATTCTAATTTAATAAAGAATGTGTCGGCCTACCCATGCTCCGCGGACCATGGGAATGCATAAATGGAACGAGGCTCTAAGTGTAGAAGTTGAGTAGTTGATCTTAAATGTTATGGGTTTTTGAATGCGATATTCATTCTGAGTCTACAAGTCTGAGTCTTAGGTCATAGTAGTAGGAGGCTTTGCAGCTGAGTGTGTAAGGTGGAGTAGGGATTGTAATGGAACAAAAGTTTAATAAAAGATAAGTTGATTCTAAAATATTATGCATCTGCTTGTAGATATGTGTGTTTATGCTTCTGTTATATTCTTATGAATCTCTTTATAGTTTATGATTACGCACTTGTTATGAATGTTGAATGATTGATAAGATTATTGGGCCCACAAAATTAAGTCAGATCTATAATAATAACACAGTGAGGATAAAGGATCTAGACTGCACCTCTTCGCACTTTTTACAGAGCTACGCGAAGATCAGACAGTTGCGAGGAGCAGTGCAAGTGCGCAGAATTGGTTCGCAAACTTCCCAACCTTCATCAAGACGTCCCTAGGGTGTGGAAACCTGGTTCCAACACCCTCCCATACTACCTCGGGTGAGACCTCAGTCCATGCACCACGAACTATTGCCGAAAGGGCCAGTAGTTTTGGGAATTGTTTGGCTAAAACACTTCTAAACATGGGTCAAGCCCCAACAAGCCAAAATGTGTACCCCACCATTGTGCGGGTGTTGCGCATAGTGCCCACTTTAGCGCATCGAAGTGCTACTATTTTGGTAGTGAAATTTCAAATTTTCTCAAAAATTTATCCACCGCTACTAATCCATCATATATCAGCAGCTCCCTTTCCTCTATTTTCATGCAACGCAATGATCTGATCATCATGTTGTAGTTTAGCGTTGTTAGTTTGCGCAACCGATTCTGCCATTGCTCTATCTCTTCGTCTGAATCTGAAATCTAGGAGCTTTTGCGCTGCCACAAAATCCTTCCATCTGCAGTTGGATTCACCGAATCCTCTTCTTGTGTAGTTATCTTGTAAATACAATTGAGATCATCATCACTATCATCATCGTGCACCAGTTCAGTGTATTGGCTGGATCTAGTGGTACTACTACGCATTGTGACTTTTTTTCAAAGATCATTTTACGCTTCTTCATATTTATGACTCAATTCATATGGATGGCCCAATCTATTCCTATTAGCATGGGATAGGGATTACTGTCATCGACAATCTCTATCACTTCAAAATCCACATGTGCGCTCACACCTTCAATATCAACTGTGACCCCTTGTAATCTTCCCATGGGAAAAATCTTCTGTTGGTTTTCCATTCACAACTGAATAGGGGACCATTGTAACGTGAGTCTACCCATGCATTCCCATGTTTTCTTTGGTAGTACATTCATGTACGAACCCAAATCGAAGATTACCTGATCCATTTCATACTCGCTAATTTACGCAATCAACCTCATTTCCCTTCCTGTGCGCAATACATGCTTTCCCAGTTTCCAAACCATGCGCGACTCTCTTGACCCTGCACACCTAGTGATAAGTTCCTATAGTCCTTTGACTGCCTTGGTGTTGTGCAATAGTTTCATGCATGTCTCTAGAAAATTAGTGAGCATTAAAGGATCCATCCTTGGTTCTAGTTTATCCTTACAACCTAAAGTGCAAGCCTCTGTGAAGCTCTTCTTGGCTTTGATGAATGTCTCCTTCGCACATTCTAAATCAAATTCAAGTTCCTTTGTAGGAGCCTTGCAAACCCACGCACTTTATTTTGGTTGCTTCCCTTTATCATATCTCATGGCGATGCCGCTCCTCAGCATCATGATTTCATTCAGGTCTTCTTCGCGTAGCTCAGACCTCATCATTTGTAAATTCTGAGTCGGAGGGTGATGGAGTACCCCCTTTTCATCCATCCTCACTATTAGCGAAGGGAAATCTTCTACCTCATGATCAAACTAAGTACAATACCAACATGATTTCCTTGTCGGGTTTGTACAATCGTGGGCATAGTGCCTTGGCCCTCCGCAATTGTAACAAATTAGTCGCCTACAACCCCTTCCTGGTCCCATTCCACCTCGACCTCGACCGCGCCCCTGAAATCCAGCATGCGCCATCCCGACATTTGTGTCGAGGGCTCATGTTTCACTCTGCACACTATAGATAGGAGTCTGATCCATCTTTAGTTTTTAGCTTTGGTAGTTGCGTTCATCATGGCCTATTGGCCTGTAGAAATTACAAAACAATTGTTGGGACGTCTGCGTAAACTTTTGCAACTGATGACAATTGTTTGTAGTGTGTTTTCCTCCTATCTCACATATCGCACACCATAGTGTAGACGATGGCTCAGCCATGCCTATGCCTTAGGTCTTAATGGCATCGACCCTCCTCCTACTAAGTAGTTTGCGAACACTGGACATTGGTCCTTGTCATGCCCTTGGCCTTTGCATTTTGTGCACCATACTTCCTCGTGCACCTCCGACCGAGGTGTCCTATCCTCTTTCAAAATTTTCATTTCCAAACATAGATTCTATAGTTGCACATCGATTTGTTGGAGTCCCAACCTAGATTCTTGTATAAGGGTCTCATGTAATCTCATTGCCATCTCCAATGCTTCGGCCTGGGTGGAAAGTTTTTGTTGTGATAGCGTCGTCCTTAAGTGTGGTGTAAGTGATACTACAAACCATGTGCGATGCTATCTGTCTGTCAATGTCATATTGGTTTCACGAATTGTACTCTTCAGGCTTTGGTCCAGATCTCAGGGGGTCTCACCTGAGAGCATTGTGATCTCCTTAAACCTGATGATTGATTGTGTTTCTGATTTTTTCTTGCTAAACTCCCTATTCAGTGTAGTCTCTATGATTCCTGCATCTGGGTGATCATTAGAATGCTTGATATACCACGTTAATGCATGATCCTATAGCACGCTCCCCAGCATAGCCCTTTTAATATTATCATCCACGATGCTTTGTGCTTCCCATACTACTCTTACCACGAACCAGAATTGGTCTGCATCTTCATTCCCCACTCCTCTGAATACTAGTAATTTGATTGCACTCGCCATACTGAACTAGTGGCGGAGGTGGGGTGGGTGAAGATGGAGGTGAGGAGGGTGAGACGGGTGGTGGTTTGGGTGGAGGTGGTAAATGCAGAATACGCTACCTTATCAGACTGACCGCACTTCTCAGAGAAACTTTCGCGAGCTCTTCCTCACTTTCCCGTGAAGGTGAAATTAGGGGATTGGTTTCCAACTCTTCACTACTTCTGCTTATGTATATCTTCCCACTTTGCATAGTCCCAAACATTAATTTATTCGCATAACCCGATTTTCGCACAAGAACATCTTAATCCAAGTGTTCAAAGACTTAATATACTTACCTCGCGGTCCCCTGAGAAAACGTCACTCCGCCTCACTGTAGCTGACGGTCATGTCTACCGTGAACTCAGTGACAAATCCTCTTATTATTCGGTCGAGCCAATGGTCCACAACTCACGCGATCTTATCTCCCAACGCTTCTAGTCTGCACACTAATTCCGGAGTCCACACTATTGGTTTGTTGAGCCTACACCTTCCTTGGCTGTCTGCTAACTTCACGATCCACTCATATAGCTCAAAAGGAAAGGATGCAAAGAAAATTTCATGGATTTCTGTATACAAGTAGCGCTCCAACCACTGTTCCTTAGCTACTCGCAGATTTTTGTTTTCTTGTGCCGTGAACTCATGAATCTTCTTGTCCATCTACTCTTCAATTTCTTTCCTTGTTGGATTCTAATGGCACGACATCAGACATCCCTTATGCAGATCCCAATCCTGGCAACAAAACCATTTGTTGGCTTGTATGGGCCTGACCTATGTTCAGAGGTGATTTAGCCAAGACAATATCGGTACTACTGGCCCTTTTAGCAATAGTCCGCGGAGCAGGGACTGAGGTCTCACTCAAAGTAGTATGGGAGGGTGCTAGAACCAGGTTTCCGCACCCTGGGGATGTATGATGAGCTTCTAGAGGTCTGCGGTTTCACCCTTCCTGCACGTCACTATGCGCACTTGCTATCCCTTCACAACCTGCGATAATTCTTCCGCGCGGCCCTACTCAGGGCGCAACCTGTATAATACCGAAGTCCCTTATTATTTAATCTATTATTATCCGATTAATTAACTTGTTTATGTAAGACTAATGATTAATACAGGATATTTAGCAATCATATCAGTGCACATGATAAATAAAAAAGTATAAACGTAAAGAAGGGAATGCACAATAGATACATAGAAATAGGAATCAACTTCTCGTTATTATTCTTCGATCTAGATTATAGACTCGACACCACCCTGCACATTCAGCTGTAGGGGTCTGTGCACTCAGCTGCAGACTATACTAGGCCTTTGCGCACTCAGCTGCAAAGCCTCTTCATACTACTACGACCCAATAAACTTAGATTCCTACTCTATGCTTGAACCATCTGTCCTTTTCTCTCTTCTTCACTACCTTTATAACTTAGAGCCTCGCTCTATTTATACAATCCCATGGTGTGTGAACCATGGGTAGGCCGACATGACTTTACATTATCTTACAATACTTTAGGGTGGACAACCCTATGACTCAACCTATACTTCCTGCTCCGTGCTCACAATTCGCGGAGTCTTACAAAACCTTTGACCAAAAATTGGGCTTTAAGCCCAAAAACATGTTGTGGGGGGATTCCATGCCCAACACACTTAGCTCTGACCTTCTACCTAGTTATGCTAGAAGTAGGTCTAGCTGCATTTTACTTTCCATTGTACACTCATCCTAGACTTTCTTTGTTTAGTCTTTCTTTTTATTTCATGTTTTTGTCTTGCATTTTTCATTTGGTTCCACGCTTCATTTTATTTTTCTTTTGGTCTTGTTTCCTTATTTTGTCTAGTCTCTTATTTTATTTTTTTCTTAATAAGACTCTACATGAAATATGTGCCTTTTAGCTCAAAAGACAATGTTGAAAAACTTTGAAAGGAAATTGTGGCAACAGAAAATGCTTGGCTAATCTCTTACCTCTTATTTATTTGGCTTTACATATTTTTTTAAAGGCAATAATGTCTTAATGTAAAATATGATCCATTCAAAGAGAAATACTTAAGAAGAACCATGATACCCGTATCTATCCTAGAATCCTCATTCCTTAAATCATGATTGAAATTAAATGGAATTATCTTGTCGATCCAATCAAGTAGAGAAGGGAAAGGGCAAAATCAATAGTGAGGATATAAATATCATAGGTATATATAATTGTCTTTATAGGTACAACCTCTCCTATTCCCTATTAGTTTCAGTCTTTGCAGCCTTCCTCCAGTGATCAAACATGCTCCTACAAAATGATTTTAAGGTTTCAAGGTCAAATTTTGTCATTTCAGTGAGTCTTCAAGCAAAATTTGGTCACTAGGTATTAGGTCTAGGGTTTGTTTTCGCCCTTGTTAAAGTTGTCCAAATGATGTTCGATGTCACCATTCAACTGAGTGTACCATCATTCAGAGGGTTTTAATCATCATGTCAAGTTCCCAAGGGTCATTTTACACCTTGTTCATGCTTCAGTTGTGCCTAGGTAAGGTTCATTTCCCTCTCCTAGGGTTTTGAAGCTAATTTCTCTTGGATGGTCAAATCATCAACAAAACTTGTATCCTGATGTTCATATACCTTCCCCTATCCATAATGTACCTCATTAAACACTTCCCATCACTAAAATCCCCCAAATTCCTCATTTTCGCACAAACCCTAGTTTCTTGCTACAACTTGGCAATTTTCTAGACTAGGCCTATATTTTGCCCTTTTGGACCCCTTCCCCTCACTAAATTTCTGAAATTCCACTTTCCTCTACTTCCTAACATCCCTCCCCACCTCCCAAAATTTTTTCGAGAATTTAGAAGCCCCTTATCCCCTTCATTTTGCTTCATTTCAACAAATCCCTGTTCCACACATCGGGGTAGGTTTTACTCAAATGATGCTTCTGAGTAAGGAAAGGTGAATTTGGAAAAAATGAGAGAGGTTTTTGTCCAAAATAGGTCAAAGATGAAAAATCGCCTTCACTTTTTACACAGGTGTCATGGTTTTAAAGAAATTTCAAAAATACAATTGCCTAGGGAGAAGTGATGCACCTCTGAAGTGACCTTGGGAAAATCAAGGTTTCTCCTAGCTTTGCCAAATAACTTTCTTGAGGAGTCTAATGATAAATAGACACAAAGAGCTTTCCAATGAGCTATCATGAGCTCAATTTGGAGTTGAGGAACACCTTCAAACGTTGACTGCAACAGCACTCTGCCTTGAGGCAGCCTCATTTGGCACATTTTGACCAGTCTTGGGAGATTTGATTTTTTATAGGGTAAATGAACTCCAAATTAAAAAATTCTAGTTGGGTTGGAAAGTAGACTCAATGACCTTTCCAATGAGCTATCCTTCTCCCAATTGGGACACCAGTAAGGCTTCCAAAATTCTTCTGCCAAAAAGTTCTAGGCACAGGCTCTATGCGCCGCGCCTCAAGCCCAATGCGTCGCACCTTCCCTATGCGTCGTGCCACCAAAAACTTCACAAACTTGCTCCAAATCACTCAAAATGCATTGGTATTCACTCGTACAGGTAAGATGGGCTTCCATCATTGCTTTTCATCCAAGATTAGTGCTTGTTTGATGGTGGTTGTCTTACGGTGTTGGATAGAAAAATCAAACCCTAGCAAGGCAAATGGTGTTAGGGTTTTATATTAACTATTTGGCTGCCAAGTTACTACTCTCACCTCACATTCCCTTTCTCCATTTTTTCCTTTATTTCCCTATTTCCTAAAGTCACCCACTCTTATATTCATTAGTTTCATATCTCATACCCCCAATTCCTATTTTACAAAGTCCCAAACCCAAACCCTAGTCCATATACTATACCCTATCCCAACATTCCCTCATATCCCAAGTTTCTCATCCCTAAGTCCCACTATTCCTATCCCTAAATTTATTTCATTCCTTATCATTCATGTCAGATGTAAAATTCCCAAAACCTCAAATTTTCTAAACAACCAAGTAACTGTCCATTGTTCCTACATTTGTCAAAATTCCAAAGGGCAAAACATCACTTGACAAGACCCCAATGTCCACACTGCCCTATTTCCCACAGTCCCTCTCACATTTTTCAATTGCACCAAACTCTCATTCTTCATCTCATTGAAAGCCAAACAGACTTTGAAACAACATGAAGGCAGACAGACAGTGACTTTACAACTGAAACTGTGTGCACCAAGAGGACACTGGAACGGCGTAAAAGGTAAGATCGGCTCCGAATCTTGGCCAAAGCCTCTTTTTCTGAGCATGATACTTGATGAGGCACCTTCAATCCAAATTTCAAGGAATTTGGAGAAAATGTTGTCATTTTTTAATTTCCTTGGTCAAAAAACAGGGTTTTGTCTCCCTATGCGCTGCGCCATGTGGCGCGCGCTTTTGCTAGGGAGCTCCAAATGACACAAAGTTTGCATTTTTGGATTTTCCATGGAAAATCATGACTGTTGGTGCATGGCCAGGAAATTTGGGCAGGTTTTGAGTCCTCAGGAGGTCAAAAACACTCAAAAAATGACCTCATTGCCCCTATTTTGACACATAGGAAGCAGTCTTGGGAAAATGGACTTTTGGAGGGGCAAATGGACACTAAATTGAACAATTCCACTTGGGTGGGAAAGTAGATAGGTAGGGATTTCCAACAAGATATCTTGGGCTCGATTTGGACTTCAGTAAGTCCCTCAAATTCAGCTCCAACGTGGCGCGACGCATAGAGGATTTGGCGCGGCGCATAGATGATTTTTGCCCAATTTTTCACCTTCCAGCTCAGAAATCCGGCCAGTTTGACTAGTTTTGCTTTATGATGTAATTATCAATCATTTTGATGTAATTCAGTAAACATGATGTAATATTGGAACTTATTTAATTTTTCTAGATGATTCATTCACTAAAAAGTGAAAATTAAATGAATGAATCAATTTCCTACCTTATAGAGGCAAGTTGTTTTGACTGCCTAGATTTTAGTTCCTTGTTTAGAATTGGTTGAAACAGCTCCTAGAATGATGAGCTCGAGCACTAGAGGCATGGGAATGGGTTGGGCTAGTCTATATGATGTAATTTCTCAGTCATTTTCAGGGTTGGACACTTGGGATTGCTTGGCATATCATTGTACATTCTATCTCTGCATTTTTGGCTAAGGAAAGACCAGGGTTTTGCAGCACTGTTTGGGATCCATGTGGCTTTATGTTTTGATGGTGTTATTCTCTAAGTAATTGTAAGTTCATTAGTTTTATGTGTATCATTTTCCTTTCTCTTCTACTGAATTTGAACAAATGAGTGATTAAGGTAGAATCCATTAACTGCTATGCTCTGCCTTTGAATTTGTTTAAATTTCCATGTTTTCATCTATTTAAGGAGAATTCTTGAGACTCTCTTGCTCTCCTTAGCTTCTCACCAGTCTGATCCATCCATTCACTCACTTTAAAACATCAAAATGATTGCCTTCCTTGCCCCAATCAGAACTCTACAGAAACTGTGCCACATCCCGAAGCCCAATTTGCCTTTCCTTGTTTTCAACACAAAACCCCCAAAAACTCAAATCAAATCCTTGTACGTCATACCTAGCCTAAAATTAGCTTTTATTTCAATCATCTCAAGCCCCGTCAATTGTATTTTGCCGAGATCGACCCAGAGAGAGCCCTCTCCTATCCTCGTAGGGCTAGCTACGAGGCTGAGGGTGGTATGATGTTATCTTGAATCCCACCTTCCTTCAGCCTAAGGCAGATTTGAGCACTAAAGATCTCTCTTTGGCATTGGTAAAATAGTAAGAATCTAAGCACATACAATATATAAATAAATAAGGGGTGAAATAAGATAAAGGATGCCTATGCAGAGAGGTGAAGCATGTAACTTTATCAGGGTACTGTCTTGGCTCACTCGTAGTGAAGCAATGCTTGTGTTCCTATACTGACTTTACCAAGGTATCGAACAGGATCACTAGTAGTGGAGAAATACCAAAGATGAAAACTAAGAATTAATTATATTAAAATTTCAATTACATATTTCCCTTATACTAAATCAAAACAATTGCGATATGGAAAGCTTTGTGAATGTGTTCAACTCATAAAGGGAATAAAGGAGACTATATCCTTAATCGGGTTAAAAGGGTAAGCGAAGGTAATCCACATGATGAGTCAATACTTCCTAAAGGATTGAAACCTTGTAATTAAGGGAAAAACATAAAAAAAAAAGATGGATTTATTCTAGTGTGTCGCCAACTATTGACACTTCATCAAACACCCTCAAAAATTTTGCCTACACTAGAATTTTGGAGCATACTAAGGATCTTTTGATATCTCGTTCCACGGTCACTTTATGGTCAATTGATGTTTTATGAAGTGTTTAAGCATTATTCTTGGGTTTTAAGTTTCAAAGTCACTTTCTCACACATGTCCAACCCTTGATGAAATCACAAGTGCATCTTTCTTCTGCAATCTTAGATAGGTCTTTCACAATTCTTGAGAGTAAGGTTTGAGCAGCCACAAGAAATAGAGCTTACGCAATGCCTAATTACAGTTTTTTTGTAGTCAATGTTGATAGTGATTGCACAGTCTATAAGAAAAATACATTGTGTAACCTATGTTGATATTGAATGCACAGTCTCTATTGGCAATAACCCTCTTACTTTCAGTTGCAATTCTTCTTCTATTTCAGTGAGCTTTACCAATTATCACTTTTGTGCACCTTTTCTTTCAATAATGTCACTTTCACTCTTTTGATTGTTGTTTTTTATTTCTTTCACTTTGACAAGTATCATTTCACATTATCTTCATTCTAGCATGTGCTGATTTCACTTTCGTTAGCTTTTGTAAGCGTCATTTTTACATTTTCTTACTGCCGCAAGTGCCACTTCTAACTATTTTCACTCTTGCATGTGGTTCACCTTTTCACATCAGTAGAGGCAGCTCAAGCACACTCTTATGCATTAAATAGTCCTCAATATCATGAAAATATGTGCTAGTCACATTCTTATAACTTTGAGAACTTTTTGATCACAATTGACACTTATGTCACAACTTGTATTTTAACTGTCATAATGTGACGTTTCAACTATCACACTTTGAAATAAGTGTCTCTTTTCTATTGTTTCAAGGTGTGAATTAAGGTCATGAGTTTTGTCCATTTTTCTGGCTTGTATTGATGTCATTCAAGTGTGTGATCTGTGTTTGAGTCTTGTTTGGATGCTCTTCCCTCTCTTACTCCACTGGTCCCACACTTAGCCAATGTGGAGCTCTTCTTGGTCCTCCTACCCATTGTAAGTTATGAAAGCATCAATCCTTCACTAGGTGATGAAAAATACCTATTTGCAAGCCTCATTGATGAGATCTCTCCCTCCCATACTTTTGCACCAAGTCTTCCTCAAGGTTATTTCCTGTGATTGTACATTTCGATCGTTCAAAGCATAGTCACCTAACCCTTATTTATTGTACTTACTCACTTCACTGAGCTTTGAACACTTCTACCTTGCATAACACATGGACCATTTCTAGCTAATAGAAAGGACCTCTTCTACCCCGTTACAAAATAAAATTGAGCAATGTAAAGGTATTCGATCTTTCACAGTGCAGTGAGAATCCTCCTGACAAAGTGACTTGACTTATGTTTCTTTCCTCAAACAACTACGCAATATTCGTTCCTAGTGAGCCTCCTCGGAACATGTCACATTTCTAGTGGATAGTTAGTCCATGTCTGAGACACTACAACCCTCAAATATTCTAAAATAGGATCCTTCCCCTCAAGCATTGTGCATGTCAAAGTTGTAGTGCATAGTCTTGCCTTCTTTGTTGATTGCAACCCCTCAATGCACCCGAGACTTCATCTACCTAACACCCTACTACATGTTTGAGTTATAGTGGATAATGCAGCCTCTCCTAGATCACTACTAAAGAGACTTGCGTTGTCCATTAGGCCTGCTTCTCAGCCACATTGTATGGGACAGGTTTAGTTAGTAAGTCGTCAATCCCTATCCACTACACTTCCCCACTATGTAGAAACTTGTCATATCTATCCTCCACTATTAATGCAGAATTCTATTCCATAGGGAGACCTCCTAGAGTCACAATGAAGAAAAACTACGTATTTATTGTCTACCTCTCCCTTCAACTCTAAACTCTACATATTTTCTATTATAAATCTCATCACACTCTGTCTTGCACTTGCCCACTATGCTAGACCTTGAAGGGCCCCTCCTTGTAGCACATTCCACAATTCTAGTGAGCAGTGGCATCCTCCCATAACCATTGTTGAGCTCAACTATGTAATCCTTTAGAAGCCTTTCCTACTCATTCCTTTTATATTCCCATCACAAACAAATTCTTCCACGAGTAAAGTAGGAATAGAATAGATGATTCCTAAACTGATCTTTCCTTTTCATGAGTGATCTCTATTGGCATGTGTATCTCCTCAACACGACAAGGTGATTCTCAAGGATGATAATAAGGAGAACAAAAAATATCCACTTACAGAGAAGAAGTACAAAGAAGAACCATTATGAAGGTATGAAGAGATCCTAGACCATGAAAGAATGAAGACATTCCATGATGGCTCAAAAGGTCCCATAATAATCTAAGACCCTTTTGAGGGTGATGGTGAAGTGGACAGCATATCCCTCATGAATATTGAATACAAATAAAAAAAGGCAAGAACTTTGAATTTCCACATCATCATGAAGAACCATGTCATCATTACCAATTCATGGCTTGTGTGAGGGTCCTATATTTCATAGTATTACTTGATTGCAACTGTCATTTTGTATATTAGATTATTGTAAATAATCTTCCATCTAAATTTATTTCCAAAGAAAAAAATAGAAATAACAAAAGAGGGTATAATATATATGTGTGTGTGTGTGAAAACAATAAAAATTAAAAAAAAAACCATAAAAAATATGTATGAAAGTGAGCAATTCTAAATGCCACTCTAAGCAAAATAAAAAATGAATCAATAATACTTTAAATATTTTCAATTAAGTGTGCAGCTTGATTAAATGGCATATCAAAGTTAGAAGTAGATTACTACATTTGATCATATTGTTTAAACATGATTAAACTGAATCAAATAAAAAATTAGTTTAAAATAGTAAATAAATCAACCACACAGTCTAATCCTAGTTGAATTTGATTAGGTAGAATATATGGACTAAACAAATTGTTTAAGCTTGGTTAGTTGATAAAAAAATGAGAAAAAAGGGTTCAAAAACCTTAGGAAAAATGGAAAAAGGGCTTGCAAGTCAAAATGCGCCCTTAAAAGTAATAAACCACGAAGAGTTTAATTAATCGGGTTATGTTAATCGCGATAATTATAAATTGCAATAAATTGATGGATTAGATGCGACCATTTTGTCATTTGTAAGAAGCCGGGCACATTTTTCAATGGCCACAATCCACCCTTCATCGATCAATGGCAGGAGATCGTTTTCACACCTGCCTCCCCCCTGGGTGCTTCCAAAGGTTATCCAACATGGGGGGCCCAGGAAGGTGGTTTCTGCTAAACTTGCTTTTCCTAGAATGGTGGAATCCTTTTTTCCATTAATGGTCATTCAATCTCAGAGATGCTCCAAACCCAAAATCATTATCATATGTAGCCTTTTCACCCAAATTTCCTCATGGAAATCTACAATAAGCTAGATTTTCCCTAGAGAGCCAAGTTATTTGAGTCTTTCTTACCACAAAATGCCCAATTTCCCAAAACAAGCCCTCGCTATCCTACTTCTATGTTCCATGAGATGACCAAACAAATAATTTCAATAGTTTCATGCCTAGTAGGATACCATTCTGACCAATGGGTCGATGAAATTATCCTAGCCTTTATTTATGTGTTTTCCAAAGGTGAGAAGTCTCCTTCGATTTTCTATTATAGGGAGTTTTTAACCGAGAGCATTCATGAGAAATTCATGAAATTTTCAATAGAGGGAGTCTTCAAGTATGCATCTATATTAGTGTATGTGTTTCTTTATTATCAATCCGTTACGTTTTCTTTTCATCTACAAAAGTTAGACATTCAAGGGAACCCCCAATTAGTCATTCACTAGACCTCCCCAGTGAGAAAGATCAGCACTCAATTCACATTCAATGATTTTGTGGATCAATTTTTTCATATGGCAACTAGTTTGTTAAGCAATGATCTAGAACGAAGAATACATCTAGATATCAATAGAAATTCACACCTAAGTGAGTAGACTAAGAAAGGAGACTGGTATTTATACTATATTTATAGAGATCAACATATATGGGTGTGAATTGGCGCCTTATAAACTCCCTATGTTTGTGCCAATTCACAATTTTGGCTTACAATTTACCAATAAAATGATCAACATGGACTAGCTACACTTCCTGGTAGCCAAGCACGATCCAAAATAAAAACAAAAATTGGTCCCTTAACATGCAATGCAAGATGATCGGGACAAGAAGCAGATTCCATTTTGAAACAGATGAAATTCAATGATTGTTTTACATGGTCCTATGACCCTTTTGGTATAATTTCTAAGTTGAGGTTAGAATAGAGGTATGCTCCTTATGCCCATACTTCGAGACCATAGATAGAGAAATTCATGAACCAAGAAGAATGGCAGGAGGATACATTACAGGAGGTCGAATAATAGTTGTTGTCAACTTCACAGACACTAGTACCATAGGGAAAACCATGGATGTAGGAGAAACAAAACAACATAGTGCAAAACAAGGACAACCTATTATCTTAAAAAACTCGGGTATACCTTCAGTGTCAAATAGAGAAGAGACCATTCCTATATCTTTGATGACCTCACTAATAATAGATACACCTGTTTCATCACCAACAGGAGAGATGAAACAGAGTAAAAAACATCAGAATATGTTTTCCATCTACAAAGAAATCGAAGAAAAAAATCAAGCACTCAAGGCTACTACATCTTCACGATTTTGGAAGCAAACAACCACCACCCAGCATAGGCTTCTTTCAGCCTTTGATACGGAGAAGAGAAAAATACAACTTGCTTTCCTGCAACCCAAAATTGCATAGCCTCAAACAACAGATGGCTACAAGAAGATCATTTTTTCTTTTGATATAGATATGATCCATCCTATAGACCAAATGGACTTCCATAAACAATCTGGTGAGATGCTTTACAAAAGTATCACTAATTTAGTTATGGCTGCAGCTAAGCTCCAAGTCTTTGTAAACAACATTATAGGCCAGTTAAATCTAGAAAGAATTTTGTCTCTGACCAAAGACACAAATATAACATCTTTGTAAGATCTTATCATTAAATTTGGATATGATCCCAAAAATATAACAATGGTTGAGGAGATTATAAAGAATAAAAATGCAGACATAGCAACATTGAGGAAATATCTAAAGCTCCCATCCACTAAAGATCCACAAACTAAGTATGGAGAATAGGAAAAGTAAAAAGAGAATTTGTTAAAAAATATTATTGAACAAAACAATCAAATTTCTAATATGGAGAAAGAAATGGAAATACTCCTAAAAGAAAAAGACAACAAACAATTTCAGTGCATGCCATTCCTTTGGTTGTGATTCTAGTGACAGGTACATCAACATCAAAGGCATTAACATCAGTGACAAAAGTTACAATAGCGGAAGGATAGTTCAAGAACACACCATTACACTTATCCAAAGAAATGGAAAGTGTGTCCACTAAAGACCAAGATATTGAGAAGTTTACTGCAAAATTGAACAATTTGCAAGAACAAAATATCAAAGTGGATATTGTCTATCTGGCAGAGTTACATAAAACACACAAGCTCACACAAAGGATATAGTATCTAGAAAACCAATCCATTATGGTTGATACCATGGCACAAGCTGAAGAGAGTATCTGGCTGGAGATAAATGAGACCATCACAAATATATGGCCATCCATTGATATCCTTTTTGAACAAAATGAATTTGTGCAGAACTCAAAGAGACTCTTAACAGATGTGAAAAGGGACTTTGGCACCAGATCCATTGATGCCACTACTCTAATAAGGTTTTTAAATTCAAAATCTAGAGAAGAATTGGAAGAGCTAGATATAGAAGATAGAATAGACACCATCCTAGAAGTGAGAAAGGTTCCCACTAAGAGAAACTTGATGTTGCAATTAGAGAGAAAATGCAACAATCTAGAAACTATTATAGAACGCTTTCATAAGGAATTTAATATATTGCATCAGAAAGGTCTCCCTGACCTAGATGGGATGGGAGATACATTGGTCAAGCCCAAAGATTATCAACAGATATTGTGCTCCACTCCCAGAGACAAGTCAAAATTTGCTAACGTTAAGGGTACAATTATAGGAAAAGAGTTCATGGAAGGCCTTAGTTATGATATGCTAATTAAACATGAAATTAGTCATTTGTTCCTTGGAAATCCTACCTTCGAGAAATACACAGAGGTAGATGAGACTTATCAAAAGTTAATTAAGTTTAAACTTCGAGATGAGGAGAAATGGACAAAATGGTGTGAGTTACTAGAGTAAACTATCATCGAGCCTCTAGAGGAAATCCACAACAAAGCGTCTATTTTCTAGACCCATACATCACCAACAACCCAAGAAAATAGTGCCAGCAGAGCCAACAGTTTCAAATTTCCTAGATTTAAGTTCTATTTTTGTAATAACTTTGACATATTTTTCCAAGCAATTCTAGATATTTTCCAAGGAAAATATTTTGTAATCATTTTTATAAATACTTCATATTTTGAAGTATTAGGGTTGGGACTTGTACTAGGAAAGACTACCATTTTACAGTAAAGTTGATCACTAAGATTAAATGACCATTTGCATTAATACAAGCAAGTTTTTCCAGGATTCATATGTCATATATATTGGTGAAGTGCTTCTTATTGTCATTTTGTTGCTTCTTTGTTTTCATATTTGTTTCTTTCCTCTATTGTTTAAAGAAAATTAAGTTCAGAATTTGTTTCATAACACTCTATCCTCGCTTAAAACAATATCAATGTTTTCCACTGAAGCTTAAATACCGAATTCAGGTAACAATGCTCTATATCTAAAGTGAATCTCAATATGTTCCTCCTTCTCCATTTCACAAACTACAAAGATGCAGTAGTATGCCTACCTTCCCCTGTTTCACTTAAGCTTGATTATTTATGTAGGTGATTATTTTAAGCACTTCTGACTCCATTTCCTAAATGGGCTTCCTTTGCTATTCCATCCAAAGAAATTCAAAAATGAAACTCTGAACTTCACATGTAGCCTAAAATTCAAAAATCAATAAAGTTAAATATGAAAGAGAGATCCCTCTCTAAAGCTCGAAGGGCTAGATCCCAACTTCCAAAGTGGTTATGTGCTTACTTTTACAATTTCTTTCATACCCTTATGAAATTACGAAGTGCTAACATCTTGGCTACCATACTGGGGACACAAACAAATCTTATTTGTATTTCCTTAGTAAATTATTATTTAATCACTTAAAGCTATTTCTAGGTTTTGTGGCTTAGAAATTGATTTTGATTTAAGGTTGTGTTACACTTCACAATATGTATATATCTTATCTTTGAATACTTAATAGTATATCTAGCTTCTAAAAAAATTTATACTAGAGCTAATCCAGATCCAAATCCATTGAAATATGCAGATAATCCAAAAAAAAATCCGTAGAAAGAAAGGTTTAGCTGAGAGTCAAGCAAGTAATAATCCTCTCCCTAGGGTTAAATCTCTGCCTAAAGGTTTTGAAATAGTAGAATACAAGAAATTTGATTTACCATTTGAACATAGTCACTTTCGAGCTAAATCTGATAGTGTTGTCGCTGAAACAGTTTTGGACGAAAACATTTTAAAACCTTACACTTCAAAACATTAGACTCTAAAATTAGAATCTGAATATGATTTCATTAAACAATTTAACAAAATTGAGGTGTTAGTGTCTAAACTATATCAAGTTGTACAAAAATCTCTTGAATCACGTAAATCCTCACATTCTTCTTGGATTGCTTCATCCCCAACTCCTCCAGTAATTTGACCTCGTTCTTTTGTTCCATTGGAGATACTAGTTGCTCATACAATTCCTTTTATTCCTACTATTTTAGTCCCTTTAGAATTTCCTGTTGTTTCTATTCCTATACAAATTCCTTCTATTTATACTGCCCCTCTAAAAACAACCCCCATTTTCACTACATCCATCTCACCTTCAACCACTACTACTTCTACATTAATGCAACAAAGTGTAATTACACCCCCTTTCGTACCTTCTATACACACAGCTATTATAATCTCATCTTCATCTCAAACACCTATTGTAATCCCATCTCCATCTCAAACATATATTTTAATTCCATCCAGATCTCAAACACTAATCATGCCGATCGATATGCCCCCTTGGTCCTTCCTCCACAACTCAATGTAATGCCTCAAGAGTACCATAGTAGGATTCCTCAATTTTATAGCACTAGGCCCATAACTGCTCAGCAGAATATTGATAAAATGAATGACTAATTAGACCTCCAATAGATAGATGATGTTGATGTAAAAACTAAGATTGTTTTCTCCAAGTCTCATTGGTGAGGTTAAAAAATGGTTTAAACAATTACCATCTAACTCTATCCTGGACCTAACTCAATTTCATGACACTTTCCTAAGAAGATGGGAAGTTAAAAGGAACCCTCTACAGATTTTGGCAGAATATGACAGTATCGAAAGATCCCTAGGTGAGTCAGTCCAAGACTATTGTACCATATTTAACAATATCTATAACTCTATCCCTACAACAATACAACCTCCTCTGGGGCTAGCCATAATTAAATTCCTATATGGTTTTGACCTTGATATGTCTTACCAATTAAGAGAAAGAAACCCTGCAATTCTAGAGGAAATGTAGAGAAATGTAGTTAGTGTTGAAGAAAATATGTTAGCAAAGAGAGCTAGAATGAAAGCTGAAAGGATAGTTACTATAAAAGAGGAACATGCTTCTTCTTCCTATGATGTTAAGTTGGACACTTTAGTGAGAAAAATGGAGAAAATGATGGAGAGAATTTCTATAGCTGATAGGACCCATCCAAGGGAAAACCAAGGTGGTTCCCAAATTAGAAATCTAAATTTCAGGAAAAACAACCTTAGATTAATCAAACAGGGGAGAGAGGCCAAAATGATCAACAACATATTAGACCTCCATTTCAAGAAAACTATGCAGATGAGGAAGCTGACATACTTGAAGATCCTAAAGAAAATCAAATAAATCTATTTGAGGAAGCCGAAGTTGATCACATTTTCATGACTAAGGAAGATAAATACATTTCCTACTCTCACAACCAAAAACCATTCTATTAGACTCTAAAGACTACAAACTAGGATATCAAAACAAAATTATGGAAGTACATAGGCAATATAACTTGAGGAGTAAAAAGACTACTGAAAATCCTCCCAAAAAGGTTGTTGAAAATCCTCCCAAAAAGTTTGTTGAAACTCCTCCTAAAAGCACCCAAAATGATACCCCTTCTACTAGTTAGTCTAAATATGATTCTCAAAAGGAAACTTCTAAGAAACCGGATGCAGCCACTAAATAAATAGAAAAAACTCCTACATCTTTTAGCATTGAAAATGATTTGGCTAAAGTAAAAATTTCCATTCCTCTCAGTGAATTAATCAATAAAAATGAATATAGATCACAAGTTATAAAATTCCTGAAGATAGGGGAAGGTATTGACACAGTCAATTTGGCTGCTGAATGAGATGAGTTATTTTTTGGGCCTGAGGTCGAGGGAAAATATCAAGATTTTAGTGTACCCCCTTTCTACATTATCTTAAACATTCATAATAAAATTATACACAATTTTATGCTTGATTCTGGAGGCTCACAAAATCTAATGCTTAGAGCTATTATGGAGAAACTAGGCTTAGACATAACTAGGCCTTAAAAGGACTTACATTCATTTGATTCAAGTAAAGTCAGATGCTTAGGATTAATTAAAGATTTATGTGTTACTCTATTCCAAAAACCATCAAAGAGCTTGTTAATAGACATTGTGGTAACATACATACCTCCAAGGTATGGAGTGTTTCTCTCTAGATCCTTGAGAGAAAATTTACAAGGGAATTTGCAAATGGATATGACTTATGCTACAATTCCAGTGTTTGGTCAACCAAGGAGATTATACAAGGAAACCCTAATGAAGTACATGGTCAGTAGTCAAGAAAAACCCAACGATTACCCCTTATATTCAATACATTCAAACATGAATTCATTTATCTTGTACAATAATGAATGTGTAGAAAATGAAGTTTCACCCTTAGAAGCCAAAAACAATGATATAGAGGATAGAAAATTGGATTCTGAGGAAGAAAGCGTAGAGAGAGAGGATTTATGGAATATGAGTTTTGATGGGGCTATAAGTAATGATGGAGAAGGAGCAGGTGCTTTTATTGTAAACTCATCCACAAATATGGCTAAGGGCCATGGTTACAAAGTAAATATTCAGTGCGCTAATAACATAGTTGAATATGAAGCACTGATCCTAGGGCTGCAAATTTTAAAGAGATTAGAGGAAAAATAAATTTATGTGCACGGGGACTTTGAGCTAATAACCAATCAAATTAAGGGTGAATATGGTGCTAAACACCCTAGACTTAGATCTTGTAGAAATGAAGTTTGGATTTTTTGCAATGCTTCTGAATATGATTTGTCTGTCATTCCTAGATGAAAAAATATTTTAGCTGATGCCTTGGTTGTTTCAGTCAACACTTCCAATAAGAAATACATGGTAGAATCGAAGCATAGGTCAACTATTACTGATAATGTAAGATATTGGCAAGTTTTGGGTAATGATAAACAAATAAAATAAAATTTACAAATGAAAGATGAATTTGAGACTGTAAACATTGATATAGATGAAAAGGAAAATGAAAAAGAAATAGTGGTCAATAAAATTGATGATAATCACGATGAACTTGAGGTTTTGAAATTAAAGGAAAATGTTTACCAAGAGGATTGGTACCATTGCAAGAGATTTTTGACTTTGATGATGTAGCCAAAAATCCGAAAATAGAACCTGTAGTGGCTGATGTAGAGGATTGTAACATAGGAGATCCAGACGACCCCAAAATTTTCAAACTATCCAAGTCCCTACCTCTTAAAGAAAAACAAAAATACATTGAGATTTTTAAAGAATTCACTTATGTGCTTTCTTGGAGCTATGAAGACTTAAAATCTTATGATATAAGTATCATTCAACACACCATTCCCATCAGGGAATACCAAAAATATTTTAAATAGAAATTGAGAAGAATAAACATAGTTTTACTACCTTTGATAGAAAATGAAGTCAAGAAACTTTTTGATGCAAAGGTCATTGTACCTCTTAGATTTTCAAAATGGGTCTCAAATCTTGTACCTACTAGGAGGAAAATAGGTGAAATTAGGCTTTATGTAGATTTTAGAAATATTAACAAGGATTCTATGAAAGATAACTATCCCCTTCCTAAAATGGACCACATCCTACAAAGGTTAGTTGGCTCTAGCATAATCTCATTGTTGAATGGTTTCTCTGGATATAACCAGGTTATAGTTCATCTTGATGACCAACACAAAACATCATTCACTAAACCCTGGGGCACTCTTATATATGTAAAAATACCTTTTGGCCTTATGAATGATGGGGCCACCTTCCAGAGAGAAATGGACATAGCCTTGCTGATGAAATTGATAGATTTATTGCGATTTACCTAGATGATATAATTGTGTTTTCAAAGACAGATGAAGAACATTTGTTGCATTGAAGAAGAGTCTTTGAAAAATGCAGGAAATATGACATCTCTCTGAACCCTAGGAAAACATTGTTTGGTTTAGAGGAGGAAAAATTCTAAATAAGATATTAGAATAGATCCTAGTAGAGTCAAAGATATTCTCAAAATTGACCCACCTAGAAATAAGAAATAAGTTCAATCCTTCATTGGGAGAATAAATTTCCTCAGGAGATTTATTCCTAACTTGGCTGAAATTTTAAGATCAATTAAAAATATGTTAAATAAAGACATGGAAATAAAATGGAATACTGAAGCCAAGAAATCATTTAGTGATGTAAAGTTAGCTTTAATTACTGCTCCTATTTTGATAAGCCCTGACTTTACTAAGGATTTTATGATTTTTTCTTTTGCATCTCAGCATACTATTGTAGCTATTTTATTGCAGAAAAACAATGAAGGCCGTGAATAAACCCATAGCTATTTTCAACAGAGCTCTGAGGGATGCATATCTAAAGTACAACATCATGGAGAAATAGGCCTTTGCTTTGGTGCAGGAGTTAAAATATTTTAGAGTATACATCCTACATTCACATATCATTGAATTTATCCCAAGTGTTGTGGTAAAAGATATTCTAACATAGACTGATTTAGATGGAAGAAGAGGGAAATGGATTGTTGTGATCCTAGTGTATGACAATGAAATCAAACCAACTAAGTTCATCAAAGGTCAAGGGCTAGCAAAGGTAATGGCTGAATCCAACTTTCATGCACTAGATATGAATTATATTACTGCATTGGATGAACAGGAAGAGTTGACGACTCCACAGGTAGCAGAAGCCTTTGGTAGTTCACCATGGTATGTAAAAATTATCTTTGTACTACAAAACTTACAAGCTCCTCTTGGTTTAACCAAAACAAAACCTAGGTTTCTTAAACTGAAAGCAATGAAATTTTGTATTTTAGATCATAATTTATATTGGAAAGATTCCGGAGGTATTTTACTAAAAAAATTATTGTAAGATGAAGATGACAATGTTCATCTAGAAATTCATCAAGGAGATTGTGGAGGCCATTTGTATTGGAAAACTACTGCCAACAAAATCTTAAGGGCTAGTTTTTATTGGCTAGCCCTATTCTTGGATGTGCATAAAAAAGTCACCACTTTCCACCGATGTCAAATATTTGAACGTAAAATAAACTTGTTGCCTTTACCCTTGAAACCCATCTTAGTCGAAACTCCTTTTCAACACTGGGGTTTGGATTTCATTAGTGAAATTCATCCTAGCTCCTTAGGCTAACATAGATGGATATTTAACATCCACCGACTATTTTACCAAGTGGATTGAAGCTATCCAAACTAGGCAAGCCACAGACACTATCATTATTCAATTTTTAGAAAACCACATTCTGTCTAGGTTTGTATGTCCCCATAAAATTTTCACTAACCATGTTGTTGCCTTTAAGTCCAAGAAAATGGTTGACTTTTGCAATAAATACCATATCGTATTAGGTCACTCAACTTCTTATTACCCATAAGGAAATGGGTTATCTGAGTTCCCCAACAAAATTTTGGTCAACATCATTAAAAATCTTCTGCACGAAAATAAAAAATCCTGGCATAAAAATTTGATCAATGCTCTGTGGGTTGATCAAATCATTACTAAAAATTCTATTGGAATGTCTCCATTCCAAATAGCATATGGATTTGATGTTGTTTTTCCTATTTCTCTAGGAGTACCTTTTTTGAAATTTTTACAAGAGTCACAAGTGGAAACCAATGATCTACAAAGAAGAATCAACCAGACTATACAATTGCAGCAGTCTAAGGTAGAAGTTTATAATAAAACTCAACTTATTCAAGATAGCATAAAAAAGATATATGACAGAAGAACAAAATCAGATGAATTCTACTTAGGTGACCTGGTGTGAAAGTGGCATTCAAGGAATGAAGACAAGGGAAAACATGGTAATTTTGACAGCTTGTGGAAAGGGCCCTACAAAATTGAAGGATGTGAATGAAGAAGCACTACCTGGTGGACCTGTTATAAGCGGGCTTATTAAACACTATTTTCTTCAAATTTAAATCAGTTTAGTTTTAGAGCCATTATATATATGTCATTTTAATATTCTATTGCAAGAGTTAGAGTCTTTCACATCATAAGTTTAAGCCCGGAGAGAGGACCCTAAGCTTCTGGTGATTTGTTGCCAATATTGGTAAATAACATTAGATGGATCAGATTCAGTTTCAAAATAAAGATAGCAGGCCCAATGGATCAAGTCTATTGATCTACAACGTTCTTGACACATCACAAGGAGGTACCATCCCCATTGGAGCCACTGATAAGGTCCTATATTTCATAGCATGACTTGATTACAACAGTAATTTTGTATATTAGATGATTGTAAATAATCTTCCATCTTGTAAATTTATTTCAAAGAAAAAATAGAAAAAAGACAAAAGAGGGTATAATTTTTTTTGTGTGTGTGTGAAAACAACAAAAATTAAAAATATCATAAAACAAAAGAGAGAAAAAGAATAAAGAAACCCCACAAAAAATACGTATGAAAGTGAGCAAGTCTAAATGCCAGTCCAAGAAAAATAAAAAATGCATCAATAATACTTTAGAGATTTTCAATGAAGTGTTCAGCTTGTTTAAATTCCACGTCAAAGTTAGAAGTAGATTAATCAATTTGATCATATTGTTTAAACACGATTAAATTGAATTAAATAAAAATTTAGTTTAAAATAGTAAATAAATCAACCAAATAGTCTAATCGTGGTTGAATTTGATTAGGTATAATAAATGGATCAACCAAATTGTTTAAGCGTGGTTAGTTGATAAAAAAATGAGGAAAAAGGATTAAAAAACCTGAGAAAAAATGGAAAAGGGGTTCGCAAGTCAAAATGCGACCGTAAAAGTAATAAATCACTATTAGTTTAATTAGTCGGGTTAAGTTTATCGCACTTATTATAAATTGTAATAAGGTTATAGATTGGATGCGACTATTTTTTCATTTGTAATAAGCTAGGCAGATTTTTCGATGGCAACGATCTACCCCACCTAGATCAATGGCGGGGAATCATTTCCGACCCCCTGACACTTTTGAAGGTTATCAAACCTGGGGGGGGGTCCGAGTAGGCAATCTCCGTTAAACCCGCTTTTCCTATGTGGTGACCCCTCATGCACTCTGCTCCCCCCCGTACAAAACTACTCACTGCCACTACCCCCCTCTAGGATCCACCCTAATCCATCTTTCGCTATTGTTGACCGCCCACACAACTATTTCCTGTCGCTCCACTATACTCGGGCAACTAATCACCTCCTGTCCAATCCTACTCCGCCACATCATCACCTCCCATCATCCTATCTCACCACGAACCACTCCCATTTTTCCACCTATCCTCCCTTCTCCTATCCATTGATTCTTTCCATTGAATCCAACTGTTCCTAATTAGAAAATTCCTATAGGCAATGGACCCACTCCATAATGGACCGAATACAATGAAAAAATACAATAGCTTTATAAAAATAAGATATTCGCTTAGGTTGCCCCCCTTTTTTTTTCCTGTTCATGATAAAGATCACTACATGAATTGAATACCACCTCCTTCTACTTAGTTATCTAGTTAGCTACTGTAGAATCCATACAGCACTCCTCTGGTCAAGTACTTGCCACGGTAGTAAAATACACAGTGACCAGTCTGTTTTTCTCAGGTAACCATTATCTCTCTTGTCTCATTTTTTCTATTTCAGTATGGCACCTAAGGGAAAATCCAAAGAATCCAATGAAAACCCAATGTTACCTCCACCTATTGATTTGGACCATCAACCCTTAGTCGAACGTTTATACCAAGTTGTAGAGACCAATTAAAAGTTTGATCTTTACGAGCTTCATAGTTGGCTCAAATAGAATTACCTTGACATCAACAATGATTTAGGATTATGGGACTCCCTCCTTCCCCAATTTATTTTTCCCCAGACCTATTATTTCCTAGAATTTGCAACCTAGTGTTAATTTCGATACATTCCAAGTCAAAGAACCATAGTGGCCTAGAATGGTGAAATCCTTTTTGCCATTAATGGTCATTAAACATCAGAGATGCTCCAAATCCAAAATCATGATCTTATGCATCCTTTTCGCCTAGATTTCCTCATGAAAATGTACAATAAGATAGATTTTCCCCACAGAGCCAAGATATTTGAGTCTTTCTTTCCAGAAAATGCCCAATTTCCTAAAGCAAACCCTCCTTATCCTGCTTCTATGTTCCCTGAGATGACCAAACAAATAATTTCAATACTTTCATGCCTATTAGGATATCATTTTGACCAATGGGTCAATGAAATCATCGTATCCTTTCTTTTTGTGTTTTCCAGAGGTGAGAAGCCTCCTTCCATTTTCTATTATAGTGAGTTTTTAGTAGAGAGAATTCATGAACAATTCATGAAATTTTCAACTGAGGGAGCCTTCAAGTATGCATTTGCCTTGGTGTATTTGTTTCTTTATTATCAATTAGATAGGTTTTATTTTCATCTACAGAAGTTACATAGTCAAGGGAAACCGCAATCATTCATTCACTGGACCTCCCTAATCAGAAAGAACATCACTGAATTCACATTCAGTGATTTTGTGGATCGATTTTTTCATATGGCAACTAGTTTGGTAAACAATGATGTAGAACCAAGAATATATCTAGAGATGAAAAAAAATTTGCATCTAAGTGACGAGACTAAGAAAGGAGATTGGTATTTATACCATAGTTATACAGAGATTGGGATATATGGGTGTGAATTATCGCTTTATAAACTCCCTAAGTTTGTCCCAATTCACATTTTTTCCCTAGAATTTATCATGCAAATGATAAACATGGACCATATACACTTTCTAGTAGCCAAGAAGAAAGCATAATTCAAACTAAAAACACAAATGGTTCCTTCACTTGCAATGAAAAATTGGAAGGACAAGAAGCAGATGTTAGTTTGAAACATATGAAACTCAAGCAAAGTTTTACATGGTCCTATGACCCTTTTGGCATAATTTCTCAGTTGAGGGTAGAATAAAGGTATGCTCCTTATGCCCATACTTCTAGACCAGAGATAGAGCAATTCATGAAGCAAGAAGAATGGAAGGATAATATGTTAGAGGAGGTCAAAGAATAGGTGTTGTCAACTTCACAGACACCAGTACCATAGGAAAAGGTTAAAAAAGACAAAGGGAAACCATTTCCCCTTTAGTGACAGAGATTTTAGAAAAGGATTTCATAGTACGCAATAAGAGGTAGAAGACCATGGATGTAGGAGAGACACAACAACAAAGTGCAGAAAAAGGAAAACCTATTATCTTAATAGACTCAGGTATTCCTTCAGTGTCTAATAGAGAGGAGACCATTCCTATATCTATGATGACCTCACTAACAATAGATACACCTGTTTCGTCACCAACAAGGGATATGGAACAAAGCAAGAAAGATTAGAATATTTTTTCCATCTACAAAGAAATCAAAGAAAAAATTCAAGCACTCAAGCTTACTACATTTTCACAGTTGTGGAAGCAAACAACCACCACACATCATAGGCTTCTTTCGGTCTTTGATGCTCAGAAGAGAAAAATGAAAGTTTCTTTGCTATAGCCCAAATTTGCTAAGCCTCGATCAGTAGATGACTACAAGTAGTCTATTTTTTCTTTTGATATAGATATGATCCATCCTATAGACCAAATGGACTTCCACAAATAGTCTTGTGTGATGCTTTACAACACTATCACTAATTCAGCTATGGCTAAAACTAAGCTCAAAGTCTCTATGAACCACATTCAAGCCTAGTTAAAAATGGAAAGAATTTATTCTCTAGCCAAAGAGACAAAGATAAAGTATTTGGAAAATCTGATCATTAAATTGGGATTTGATCCCAATAATATAACAACAGTTGAGGAGATTATAAATACTAAAAATGCATACATAATAGCATTGAGGAAATAGCTAAAGCTCCCCTCCACTGAAGATCCACAAAATAAGGAGTATGGAGAGCCAGAAAAAAAGAAGAGAATTTGCTTAAAATTATTAATGAATAGAACAATCAAATTGCTAAGATTGAGAAAGAAATAGAAATACTCCAAAAATAAAAAGAACAACAAACAGTTTCAGTGCATGCCATTCCTTTGCTTGTGATTCTAGTGACAGGTACATCAACAATAAAGGCATCAACATCAACAACAATAGAAGGATAGTCCAGAAACACACAATTAGACTTAGCCAAAGCAATGGAGAACATGTCCATTAAATACCAATATATTGAGAAGTTGACTGCAAAACTAAACAATTTGCAAGAAAAGAAAATCAAAGTGGATATTGTCTATCTAGCAGAGTTACATAAGACACACAAGCTCACACAAAGGATAGAATATCTAGAAAACTAATCCATTATGGTTGATACTAGGGCACAAGATAAAGTAAACATATCGATGGAGATAAATGAGGCCATCACAATGATATGACCATCCATTGATATGATCTTTGAACAAAATGAATTGGTGTTGTTGGATACCTATACCAATAGGTTTCATATTTCATGATTGGCTATCAAAGGTCCAAATATGCTCTGCTTTGATAATGCAAAGATCCCATATTTCCATAAGAAGACAAGGTGTGTCTCAATCTTGATAGGGACTCAATTTTGATGGATAGTCCAACAGCCTAACCTGGACCATGAATGTTTTCAATTTTTATGTTGTAGAATAGAGAAAGAAATCTGTCCAAACTATTTAATCTTGGCAGATCAGTAGCTGGCTAGAGAAATTAAGGTTCCCAACTGCTTAATCTGGGGCCTTGGAAGGAATAAGGGTAGTACTAGATAGGATATGAAAGGAAAAAGCCAATGAAAAAGAAAAAGGGCAAACAAAGGGTTTTCAAGTCCAAGCGCACCCTATAAGAAGAAATAAAAATGTTAGGAAAAATAGTTGGGCAGGTAGATGGGGTTGCAGAAGTGGTCTCTCTTTCAAGACCAAAATTGCTAAAGCATCTACAGGAAAATCAACATACTGGAGCATGACTAACTTCCCTATTTTCATTTGTATATTATTCATTATTAACACCCTTTCCCTACTTGTGTAGATCAGCGAAGGTTATTGCTTTGTCATGTTCTTATGGCCTTAAAAGCCACATTTCTTGTGCAAAAAGTCTTTTCATTTTGATCTACTCTTTACACTAAGTTATTTTCAAGAAGACTTGGGTGTACTGATCCTCATCCATGTTCCCCTCCGCATTAACAACTAATCCTACTATGTAATTCCCCTATTTTACCCTTCCCTACTAGTATTAACACCATGGTGTATAAACCCCAAAATGTCTATAAATATCCCTCCCTTGGCATTATAGCCATATGGTCTGTTCAAAAAGGGAATCAAAATGACACCTGGTCACTTTGATGAACCTACCAGGTTACCTTCTCTCATTCCATGTCATCCTGCTCATATAGCCCTCATTTGCAAAGAAAAATCATCATATAACCCCTTTTACCCATAACCCTTTTGCGAAAAATGATAAAATCCAGAAAAAAACATAAAACCCAAAGTTCCCCGCCTAAATATTTAAATCAATATTTTAATTGCCAGGCAGGCCCCTTCCCAACCTGCACGACCCGTCGGAGGACCCGCCAGCCGTCCGATCTCCGCCGGTCAAATCCAAGGGTGGGTGGTGAATCTTGCGCCCCGATCTGTCGACCTTTAGCGTCCGGGGAAAGCGGTTTTGAGCCCGTATGAGGACGCGTGGCGGGCGCTGAGGTTGTTCAGAGCCCTCTCCCCGATACCGCCTTTGCCCCATAGGTGGTGCGAGAAACCCGCTTACCACCACCCAGCTTACCGCTCTCCCTCCCACGTCACTCCAACGCCATCCTGACGTCACTCTACTCCTGTCCGCCCCCGTGCCCCGTGGCCCTCCACGCAGCCTTGCCACCGCATCAGCCTGCCACCCTGTCCCGCCACCCGGGCTCTCACGTCAGTGCCACGTCACCACCGTACCATGGGCCCACCATGACGTCATGCTGACGTCATCAGCGGAAAAGCGCCAATAGCGGCTTTTTACGAAATTCAACGTTATAAACGGCCAATTAGGCCGTTTTAAGTCATTTTCATGCGTAAAAGAAGGAGCCATTGACAACCAGCTGCAGCGGAAAAAATTGTCTTCCAACCGACAAATTTGAAGATTTCGACCATTGCAAGTCCACAATTCCACTGTGCCAAGCCTCCACAGCCCGGCCCGCAAGTGTCCAAGCTAGTTCTTCCAGGTATTTAGCCGGTTTCCCGCTTCGCCCATGCATTTTAAATTCTCTATGAAATTCACCATTTTGCACCAGTAAAACTCCTCAAATTCAGCTTTGCCAATCACACAAAGTCAATCCAAGCAATCTGCAGCACCCTTAAACCCCAATTCAGCAGAAGAGTGCTCATTTCGCGGGCCAAAGACCCCGAAATCCTCCCCGAGGTACTAGGCATTGTTCCCTTTTGCCAAGTACAGGCCACTTGTTGTTATACCAAGGAAGTCTGACTAACTCTACAACCTTTCATTAACAACTCACATCCTTGTGAATTTCACAGCAAACACAGAATCCGGCTTGCACTACCCTCTGAAGAAAGAACACCTCACTGTATTAACAGTTAAGCTGCAGCTAAAAACTCTTTAAACACTTGTTAAATCACTGCTCCTGTCCCTACAAATTAGCTTCTATCATGGCATCTCCTGCAACTTCATCCATCAGTATGGCCTGACAGAGTCAAACGAATAAAGAGCTGTAAGCCTTGCCATTAGTAGACAAGGATGGTCTCATTGGAGACTTTGAAGGAAACAGGGACTTTTTGCAGACCTTCAGTAGACTAAGGGAAGACCACAAGGATGGGCATGGTACACATGGGATCTGGGAGTCAAACTTACCCTACTATTGTCTCCCAACTGTGAATGTTTTCCCTGAAATCATTCGCCTCTGTGCTGAACACTATGATGCCCAGCACAGGGCCGTCAGCACCCCCTCAGGGAGGATCCTCTTTTACATTAATGCTGAGACCATAAACAAAATGCTGCACTTTGATCAGACAGAATTGCTGATCCCATTCTCCATGAATCATTTGATGGACGCTGGTGACAAGATGACCAGTGAAGAGCTGCAAAGGATCATAGGAACTTCATGAGACCTGAATGCCAGACTACAGAGCCACCTCCCTATCTGAATGATCAATTCAATGATGTGGACAGGCTATTACTAGACATGATAGCCTATGTATTGGGGTACCAAAACAGTGAGCATGTGGACAGAGCCATGCTAGTACTGCTGTCTGTTTACAGCCCATACCAACCCCCTGCCCAAAAGTACAACTTTGCTAAGTTCATAGCCAACAAGATCCATGATCAGTTAACCAAAGTGGACAGACAGGGGGTTTTCAGATATTCGGCTTATATCTACCATATGTTCATGTATTATCATTCCGAAGCCTTCCCATGCTATATCAGAAGGCTAGATCATACAGGGGAAAGAAGATCTGTTATCTTCTGGACCTCAGTCTATCACAAGGTCACAAATTCACCCTATACCTATTGTGAATTTGTTGACCAGTTTGTCTACCCAGTCTTCTGCATGTTGATGAAGTCACCACCTCCCAGAATATCCAATGAGATAAAGAAAGCTCTGTAGCTTTCTAAGAACAACAAAATAGGTGACTGGTACCTATATGAGCATCATACAGTCTTCAGGGTCTATGGATGTGAGCTCTGCCCATATAGGCTCCCAAAATACGTGCCAATGAGGTTGTTTGCATTGGAATATTACCGGCAACTGATTCAGTCAGACCTTACCCACTTCCACAGCTCCAAGAAAAAGGCTCACCTTAACTTCAAAAATGAAATGGGCCCTTTCATCATGAATAAGAAGGAAGGATGGGAGGCCGCAGATTTGATCCTGAAGGACAATTACAAGCTGTCCTATAGCTTTCGGTGGGTCCCTTATGACCCTCAAGGAGTCATCTCTGCTAGGAGAAATAAGTATAGGCTCCTAGCCATTAAGCATTGCTCCTAGTCTAACAAGAGAGAGCCCTCTCTGACTACAGCTGGGCTAGAAGCTGTAGCCCAAAGACTGGTTAGTGGTTACCCCGGCCATATTCCCTAAGGAGTCAAAGGGAACAACCTGGGTGTTAACACATGTCAGTCTTCTGGACCTCAGTCTATCACAAGGTCACAAATTCACCCTATACCTACTGTGAATTTGTTGACCAGTTTGTCTACCCAGTCTTCTGTATGATGATGAAGTCACCACCTCCCAGAATATCCAATGAGATAAAGAAAGCTCTGCAGCTTTCTAAGAACAACAAAATAGGTGACTGGTACCTATATGAACATGATACAGTCTTCAGGGTCTATGGATGTGAGCTCTGCCCATACAGGCTCCCAAAATACGTACCAATGAGGTTGTTTGCATTGGAATATTACCAGCAACTGATTCAGTCAGACCTTACCCACTTCCACAGCTCCAAGAAAAAGGCTCACCTTAACTTCAAAAATGAAATGGGCCCTTTCATCATGAATAAGAAGGAAGGATGGGAGGCCGCAGATTTGATCCTGAAGGACAATTACAAGCTGTCCTATAGCTTTCGGTGGGTCCCTTATGACCCTCAAGGAGTCATCTCTGCTAGGAGAAATAAGTATAGGCTCCTAGCCATTAAGCATTGCCAATACCCTCACATAGAACAATATGCCAACTTGCAAGAATGGCAATCGGATACTCTAGTTGAGGGTTTAACTGAGGAAGAAAGAATGCTTAAAAATGTCAAGGAGCTTGAAAAGACTATTGAACTAGATTATGTGCAGCAGGTACCCTTCAGACAGCCTTACTCAGTGGGACAAGGCACCTCAATTACCAGGATTGCACCAAAGGCACCTACTACAGCAGTATCATCAATGGACAAAGGCAAAGGCATTCTAGGTGCAGAGAATGAGCTGGTGAAGGGACAAACTGAGGAACAGGCAGAACAGCAAATAGAGTAGCAGAAAGAGAAGGAAACAGAGCAGGAGGCACAGCACAAAGCAGAGCAGCAAATGGGCCAGCAACAAGAACAAGCTGATAAGCCACAGAATGGGCTGCCACAAACTCTTGCAATACAAACGCCACCACCTCAAATGCAGCAGTCAACTGCCCCAGTCCTACAGACCCCAGCACATGAAGAAAGGGGATTAAAGAGACAAAGAGAAGAGTCCACACCTCTCAGTGGATCCTCCCACCAGCCAGAAGCCAAAAGGCAAAGGGCAGACTCCCCACAGATGGAAGACATCACTGAAGATGTCTTAGATATTTCCACAAAGGACAAAGAGAGCAACCAGCAGACAGGAACAAGCTCCTTTCAGCAGGAGCAAAATTTACAGGTCAGCTTGGAGGTGGCTTCCCAATCACAGCAGAGCAAGAAGCCAAAGAGCACCAAGGCTTCTTTCAAACAAATAAAGGCTCAAAATGAGCTATTGAGGGCAGAGGTGTACAAACAATTTATAGATGCTACACCAGCCATGCAAGAAAGACTGATGTCAGTTTATGACATCCAAGAGGAGAAGATTATCTTCAGCCATTTTAAGCCCAAGGGGCCGCAGCCTAAGACAGCTGC
>APFE031375266.1:391-15598 GCA_000404065.3 Pinus taeda
AATTCTAAGGTTCAAGCAGTGGAACATCACATCGAACATCAACAACAAGTCCTCCAACTCTTAAAGGATAACCTTGTGTTGGCACAGAATAGAATGAAACAGTAGGCAGATCAACATTGCAGTGAAAGAAGTTTTGATGTAGGTGATTGGGTATTCCTACGGCTACAACCATATAAACAAATGTCCCTAAAGCAAGCTAACAAGGATAATAAATTATCACCAAAGTATTATGGTTTGTACAAGGTGTTGCAAAAGATTGGTACTATGGTATACAAATTGGAGCTTCCTGCAGTGTCTCGAGTGCTCCCAGTTCTCCAGGTTTCATGTTTAAAGAAGCTTATAGGAAACAAGCTCCCAGTTCAAAAAATATTGCCAGAACTTGATGAGGAAGGAAAAGTTGTATTGGAACTGGAAGCAGTCACAGAAACAAGAACTTGACAGCTACGAAATTGATCAATTTTAGAGTATCTCATCAAGTGGAAGAACTTATCTGCTGAAGATTCCACATGGAGGATGAGAATTTTATACAGAAGCATCCAAAACTACTCAAGCATTGAGGAAAACACTTTTTTTGAAGGAGAGGGGCATGTTAGGTCCCTATAATACTAGTGATTCCCCCATTACTATTGTAGTTGTATCCCTTATTAATATTGTTGTGCCCTTATTGTCCCCATATTTTTATTACTGTGCCCCATAGAGTCTCTCTATTGTTATTTTTGTGGCTTTATATTATTATTGTTAGGTCTGCTGGGTTATATTGTGACTCCTTAGACTCCTATATATAGAAAGGAGGTTTTGTTATTTGAATCATCCAAGAATTGTTGATTTGTGTAATGTAAAGGAGGTTGGCCCCTCGAACAGGCTGAATTCTAAGGCATTGATCTCTCTTTTCTATCTTTTTTTGAGCTACTCTCATAATAGGCTATCCCCCTTGTTGAGGCAACGAATTTTGAGCCTTCAACATATGTGGCGCTAGAAGAAGAGCCATGACTATGAATGCCAGGCAAATCTAAAGCTACTGGCCATCCTAAGAATAAAACTCCCTCACCATCACCTCCAACTTCTTGTTCACATTCCAAATCTCCTATTCCTAAGTGAGAAGTTGAAAAGAAAAATATAGAGCCCACTGTTGAAATCCTAAACAAGCCAGGAAATTATTCTTCTAAACCCCTTAAAGTACAATCTTTGATCCATAAATTGTAGGGGATTTCAATATCTCAAGAAGGATCCGAGTTATCCCAAGGCAGTGTCACTTCTCAATATACCCCATCACAACCATTAACTAGAGAACATAGTGAAAAACTTGGAATCCCATCATTTGAGTTCCCCCTACAAAGTCGTAAAAGCACTAAGAAGACACCATCATAATATCACAGCGAGGTTCTTTCATCATCATCGTCCATTCCATCCATACCATTGCAAGGTCAGGCACCCACTTCCCAACTCCAAATCGTGATTCACACAGGTACAAGAGTTGCACCATCCTCTACCCAATCACCTTCAACAACTGCTTCACCCTCTATTACTAATATCTCAACAATGGCATAAAATCAACCTCAAGCAAGGCCATGGACCAACCCATGAGCTATTAGAATGACTAGACCTTTGTCCCAATTGCCAGCGCATCCAGAAAAATGGTAAAGTACATATAAATAATTTCATATTATCCATTAATTTGAATGGAGTAGTAGCAGAAGGTGCAGTTGTAAGATTATCCCCATATACTCTACAAGGAGCAGCAGGATTATGGTACTTTACGTTACCATCAGGCTCTATTAATAGTTGGAATGCTTTTCAAGAGCAATTTTTAACTAAATTTGGAGATGATAGGTCTACAACAACTTTGATCAAATGACCTCTCCAACTTGAAAGCCAAACCAAAAGAACCCATTAAGGACTTCAACTCATGTTTCAATAAGTTATTGAATAAAATACCTATGACGTCCAAGCCTAGAAAGGAGGTGAGAAATCAATGGTTCATTTCTGCTCTACCTTCAAACACACCCATCTTCGTTGATAGAGTTGCCAAACCAACGTTAGTAGAAAATATGAAAGAAGAAATAGTTGTTGAAAAACGTATCTTGGTTGTAGAAAAGAAAAATGCATTAGAGGAAAGAAAATCCAAGAAAGTAACCTCTAGAGACGATTCTAGGAAAAAACCACCAAAGGATCCTTTTGACAAGGAAGGGTTATGAAAAGTCCTCAAGACCATGTCTAACGAAATGGTTGACATAAAAAAGCAAGTAGCAGAATCTTCTTCCAAGAAACCTTTTAGACCATATAAAAGGAATGCCCCAATTGATCCTAAACCTCCAAATGCTATATCAAATGCTAAATCTGGTGGAGATGAGGAAGAAGCCTCAAGAGAAGAACAAACTGATGATGAAGAATTAGTGGAATTACTAGGAATGTGGGATTTTATCCTTCTAGATGAAGAGGATCAGGAAGCACGATCTGTTGCCACTAGAAGTAGAAATCAATTTGATCCACCTGAGTCAAGTTCAAAACAGAAAACTTCAATGCTGCCTCCCAGAGATATAGTTGTAGGCAAGAAATCTTCACTGAAATCTACTCAAACAGACCCTAGCCAATCAGCTTCTTCACCTTCATTAAAAATTTTGATAATTCCTGATGAAATTGAATATAATATTATTGAGGATATGAAGAAAACTAGGGCAAACATCACCTTTCATGAGATTAATAAATTAAAACATTAGCAGAAGCCACGTCTGAAAGAACTCAAAGTAGTTCCCACTAACTCGCTTCCTACTACAGTAATATCATAGGCCGCTCGGGAAATGGGAAGAACCCCTAGTATTTCTGCAAACAAAATTGATCCAACTGGTATCGCTCTAATTGGTAGAAGATCTAAATCTCATACTCTGCCATTTCTCCTTACTTTTGAAGTCTTTAATAAAAACTTGCACAACTATTTCGTTGATTTTGGTGATTCATCTAACATTTTGCCTAGAATAGTCTACGCTAAGTTAAACGTCCAGCCTCAGAAATATACAGTACGAATAGTACAATTAGATCAGTATCAAGTCGAATTGTTTGGAGAACTTAATCACGTAACTGTTAGAATTTCATCAAACCCAAAAGTTTTTCAATTCATTGATATACTTGTAGCTGATATTCTTGAATTCTATGGCTTAATCCTCAGTAGGGATTGGTTAGAAAAGCTCCATGGTTACTTCACAACTGACTGGTCTCACATGTGGCTTCCCTATAGTGGCAAGCCAAATCAGATAAGGGTTGATCGAGAGAAACATCAAAAATATATAATGACAGAACTGGAAGGAGAAGTGAGCCAGTAGCATATAGCAATAATATAATCAGAAACTATTATGTTAAGTCATTCCTAGTGAATTTCAATGATCATACTTCACCTTTCTTATAAGACTTTGTTGTATCTCAAATAGAAAATTATTCCCAAACAGAAACCTCTAAATGTGTGAATTTTGTAGATAAACCCATACATAAATATTTATTTTGGAAATTATTTTTTGATGGATCTAGATCCAATGATGGAGCAGGGGTAGGATTCATGTTAGTTAGCCTAGAATGGGAAAATACTATTCTATCATTTAGACTTGAATTTGATTCCACAAGCGATATTGCTAAATATGAAGCATTGGTTCAAGTTTTGTACAAAACAATTGGTCTTAATATAAACTACCTCCGAGTGTTTGGAGATTCCAAAACTGTCATTAGACAAGTAACAAATATTGTACACTATTTGTCAAGATATTTAAAACACTATCAATTGTTAGTCCAAGACCTAACCTCACATTTTATAGCGTTTAATATTTCCTCTATCCCAAGATTCCAAAATGCTAACGCTGATCTCCTAGCTAATGTAGCTTCCAAGCTTATTCCACCAGAATATTACAACCTAAATCAATTCTCTATTGAATTAATATTTAGGTCATCTATGCCTGATAATATCACCAATTGGAGAGTCTTTAACAATGATCCCCATATCGTAAGCTTCCTCACTTTAGAAGCCTCTCATGATGATCAGATAGTTGATGAAGACTAGCATGACAACCAACTGAAGCTAGAAACCAATAACAATGTTATACCAAAATCTGTAGTTAAATTGGAAGATTTATAAGACCTCAAAGATAGATTGAAATGATCTACTAAATCAAAAATTCAGAGTTTAACTCTGAGGTATGAATTAATCAATCTTGGAACTCACACGAAACCAAAAAACATCAATCTAGGTCTCGGACTCACATTAGAAGAAAAATTAGCTTTTATACATATATTGAAACAATATAAGAATGTCTTTGCTTGGAATTACAACAATCGTAAAACCTATGACACTTATATTTTTCAACATACTATTCCTATGACCTCTGATGAAAAACCTGTTGAGTAGAAATTCAGGAAAACTCATCCTAATTTAGAAAGTAGGATTAAATCTGAGTTAAATAAACTACTAAAAGCCAAAATTATTTTTCCTGTTAGGCATTCCATGGGTCTCCAATCTCGTCCTAGTCAGAAATAAAAATGGTGATATTCAAATTTGTATAAACTTTCGCAATCTCAATAAAGCTTGCCAAAAGGACAATTTTCCATTGCCTTCCATGGAAGAGATATTGCAATCAGTTGCAAGCTCAGAACTAATATCCTTTATAGATGGTTTCTCAAGTTACAATCAAATCATAGCCTATCGAGATGATCAACTGAAAACTACATTCAGAACAAAATGGGGCACTTATGCCTATCAAAAGATGTCGTTTGGACTAATTATTGTTGGTGCCACTTTCCAAAGAGCCATGGACATTGCCTTTAAGGGTTTAGTAAACAGGTCACTGGTAATCTACTTAGATGATATAACCGTATATTAAAAAAAACATAGTAATCATTTGAGAGATCTAAAACAAATCTTTGAACGTTGTCAAAAGTATGGGATTTCTCTTAACCCCAAGAAGTCTTTTTTCGTGTTAAGTGAAGGAAAACTCCTTAGAAAAATTGTTTCCAAAACAAATTTATTGACCCAGACAAGATTAAATAAATTTTTGAAATACCTTTACCCCATAACAAAAAATCGGTGCAATCCTTCCTTGGTCAAATAAGTTTTGTCAAACGATTTGTCCCTGACTCCTTAAGAATTGTATTACCCCTTCAAGCCCCGATAAAGAAAAATTCGCAATTTAAATGGGGTTAGTTCGAATATGAAGCTTTTAACTTGATAAAACAAGCAATCATAAATGCCATGTCTTTAGTAACACCGAATTTATCCAATCATTTCACTTTGTACACTTTTGCTTCCGAGAAATCATATGCTACCATATTGACTCAAGCAAATCAGGACAAAGCCGAAGCTACGATTTCTTTCTTCAGCTCTAATTTATAGGGAGCTAAATTGAATTACTTAGACATTGAAAAACAGGCTTACACTACTTTCAAATCAATAAAGGACTTTAGACCTTTTCTTCTCAAAACCCATACCAAGGTGGTAGTAACATTCCCAGTAATAAGAAATCTTCTAGTACAAAAGGATGTGAGTGAGAAAAAAGAAAATTGGGTTATGGCTGTGCAAGAATATGACAATGAAATCAAATGAGAAAACATTGTGAAAGGTCAAGATTTTTTAAAGATGTTGGTAGGAGCATTGAATATGTCATAATCACACCATTCAGGTGACGAGGTACAAATCTATGAGGTCAGCCTTACCAACACTAAATCAACATATGCTGATATAATACTATATTTAAAAAATGGATATGCACCTCCACAATTGAATTAAACAAAGAAAAGAGCCTTGACATTGAAAGCTAAACAATATCAAATTGTCAACAATGTGTCATTTAGAATGAATTATGATTTTGTTTTGCTTAGATGTCTCGAGAAATCTGAAGTAGAGAAAGTATTGCAGGAAATTCACGATGGACCAGCTGGCAGGCACTTTATAGGAGATGCTACAACACATAAAATTCTATGTGCAAGCTATTACTGGCCAACCCTATTCAAAGATGCACATAGTTATGTAAGGAAATGTAAGATATGTCAGATAGCTACCGGAAGATAGAATAAACCAACATTACCATTACAACAAGTCAACATTGATTAGCCATTTGAATAGTGGGGATTAGACATAATAGGTGAGATCGTTCCTCATTCTTCTAAACAACATAAATATATCCTTACAGCTATTGATTACTTCACCAAATGGATTGAAGCAATTCCACTCAAGATAGCCAACTCTAAGAACATTACTGAATTTATAAATCAATTCGCCATCATTAGGTTTGCTTTACCTTCTACCTTAATGTTTGGTAATGAATCTTACTTTTCAGGCAATGCTATGACAAATTTTGCTCTTAAAAGAGGCTTTTAACTTAAATATTCTGCTAATTATTATCCACAACGAAATGGGTTAGCTGAATCCATAAATAAGAACCTTATCAAGATTATTAAATGAACTATTGATCAAAGTCAAAAGAACTAGCATAAATGTTTAGTGTTTGCTCTATGGGCAGATCGAATAACTTAGAAAAACTCCATCGACACTTCTCCTTTTAATCTAGTTTATGGGAATGAAGTTGTCTTACAAACAAACATAGCCATTCCCTCGTTTTCCTTAATTCAATTCACCAAAGAAATTCCTTCCTTGTCTGTGCAACTTAGACAATTATAAATCTTTAAACTTGAAGAGGAATGAGAAAAGGCTAGAATTACCCATGCACATCATCATCAGTGAGTCAAAGCATCCTTTGATTCAAATTTTGTATCTTCAAAAAATTTCCAACACAGAGACTTAGTGTTGAAATGGGATAAATTCCACAAAGAGAAAGGCAACCATAATAAGTTCCAATGAATGTGGCTTGGCCCATTCTAGATTGTCGAGCTAATAGTCCCATCAACTTTTATGTTAGAAGATTTAGCAGGTAAAAGAGAACCTCTAACTGTTAATGGGCAGGTCCTAATGAAATATTTTCCATAGAAGATGATCTCTTCTGATCGCTGTATAGTACACTCTTTAGTTAATTTTCTTTTGAAATAATAATACAAGTTGAAAACATTTACGTTTTGTTTTATAGAAGGATAGTTTCTATTTTTAAATTTGTATTTCGCTTGTATAAGTAGAAATGGTTATGAAAATTAATCTTCATTCATGAAATAAATAGTTGAGTACTACAGCTCTAAAGCTACCTATTTTTCTGTTAAATTATCCAGTCTCTAATAAAACTTAGCTTTAGAAAGAAATTTTCTTTACATCAGTTAGGAAAAGTGTCAATAACAAAGGAACATTTCTCTGCATAAAAGCATCTTTAAAATATACAATTTTCATCCATAAACTCTTAAGGAGCCAATGATTCCCCCCACTTAAGTAGCTTTCAATTTTAGAGTGTAATTCTAAAATATACTTCAAACTTAAAGGATATGAGGTCTCATCAAGAGCTGGAGTACCATGATCATAGGATTATAACTAATTGACATTACCGATACTAAATATCGAAACAGGGTAATGGCTTGATATTGTATCAATGAAAAGACAAGGGGTCTCATCAAGAGCCAACTTGTTCAGTTTAGTTACAAATCAAGGGAATGTCATTGTCAATTTTGGCCACCAAACCAAGACATTGTCATTTAACAAATAAAAGAAGAATGAATTTCTTCAATAAAATAAAGAAAGCATCAAGTATATAGTAGAATTTATCTGTAAAATTGTATTCTTACTTAAGTGAGATATTGAATCATTGTTAGGTAATAGGTAACCCTTTCTAGGCTATGAACGCCTATTAGGAGCAGAGGCTCCACCTACGACAAATGAGTATACCAAAACTGGTCTAACAAGATTCTTTTGCTTTTATCTTTATAACCAAGTAATGACTAATGTAGATAGAAAGACAATCTGTGAGAAAAGGGCAATTAGAAGAAAGATAGTTAGATCAGATGTTTTTTATTGATAAACAAGCAGTACTACTTACCTTGTATTCCATGCAATTTAATTTTATTTTCAAAACTATCTTTATTTTAGAAGTTTTAGAAATTTCAAAAACCTTTTAGAGATAACTGGTTCTTCCAAGTGAATCACCAATTGTTGTGCTTGTCCAACAACCCCCCCATTTATTAACGTTAGTAGTAAAATATTACTTTAATAAATGGGGACCCTTTCAAAAAAAATGCATATACCCAAAAAATCAATCCTAGCATGTAGTATTTCATTTATTTTTAGAATAAATCAAGATATCAAACAAAACCTATTAAACCATTAAAAATGCTACTTTTTCTTATTTAGCATGAAATGTATCACAAATGATACCTTTCTAACCCACCATGATCTCTGATGAAACAATCAAAAAAGAAAATCTATATTCAAAAAATGGTCATAATGTTATAAAGTCCTTAAAGGTTCTTTAAAAGGCTAAAGTCTCACATCGCAACATCACTGTTTATAAAATACTTCTTTGAAGAGGTTACCCCGAAGTATTGTGATCTACAAAACTGTGATGGTATAATAGCCTTCTCGCATCACATTTCAATCATATGACACAAGCCTCAACCTATCATAAACCGATATTGTGAAATAAGATCACATCTTGGACCCGCCTCTTAATCTTTCCACCAACACATGTGGAGGTCCAATATTCATTAAAAAGAAGCCCAGTAAGTAATGACATTTATTTCTTGCATCTCGCATCTCGCACAAACTCAAAAAGTGGTAAGTTAAACAAAAAACAAATTATCCGATATAACAATCTGCGATATTGCTTTGCAAATCACAGTCACTATTATCGAAGTTTGAAGGCTCAACACCCTAGGATATTATTTCTCGATTTATGATGTGAATATTTATGGACATTCAAGTTAAAGGATAAAGGATAATTAGTGGTCATTTATGAAGAAGTAACTACATTTATGTGTGAAAGGCCATTTAGAGTGATTTGATATCTTCTTACGTGATTTCAAATAAAACATCTTTATCACCTTTACTGGCTTCCTTCATCAATTCATTCCTACATTTAGTATCATTTTTATCCCATAAATTGTTCCTCTTCAAATTTTTAGGAAAAATCTGCAGAACAAGACACCGAAAGAAATGGAGAAGAAATGGAAAGCAGTCTCCTCTGAGAAGTCAAAAATTACTCCTCTGTTCATGGATACTACATGTAATAGGGAAGCAGGGATGTCTACATGGGAGGGTATGTATCAGTTACTGGAGGAACAACAACCAAGGATTTTAGAGACAACAGTTACAGTTGATGGGTGTGATTCCTATAATGCTTCCATAAATGATATTGTGTGCTAATTTATGCATCGAATAACCGCACAACCAAAAATAATCCCCTATATGGACATGGTTAAGTGGATCATTGATAATGTTAATATATCTAATAGAGAAATCAAAACAAGAGGCTAGTAAGTTATAGCGTCTTTCACTCCATATAGCCTAAGGTTTATGTACCATCTATCGGAGCCACGGGTTACCTACAATAGGCAATTTGTTGAGAAATTCGTCAAAGAAAATGATGACCCGATGGACTACACAAAGAATTGGTCAAATAATGATGAAAGAATCAAGAAAGACAAAAATGGTATGTACGCCACCGCATCTACGTATTCCCCTTTCTATTTTGTTGTGGCTATGCTCTGTAAACTATTTGGCAAACCCGACAGTAACAAATTCTCCTTAGAATGGTAGTCCTTAATAGATGTAGCCATTAATGCAACAATAATAGATTGGGCACACATCCTGTCTGATAATTTAGCTAAGGAAATTATAGAGTGTAGAAGGAAAAAACGTATTTCTTCGAGGGTTTACCCTCGGTCTTTCATGTGTGCTTCTATAATGGATGCTACTTGTTTTGGTTCTAAATTACCTCTTATGGGATGGAAGTGGACTATTCAATATCCAGTTCCTATTCACATCCACCACAAAGACATGTGGGAATCCAATTTTGAACCACATTTTTTCAAGATTTGTCACAGTGTTATGGTTCCTATTGATAAATGAATTTATAACCGAGATGCCCCAAAATTCCCCCAAGAGGCCGAGATAGACATCCTACCATTAGCTCAATGGTCTGGGGAAGAGACATTTACATATATTAGAGTATTTGGCAGCATCGCCTCTCCCCTTGTTCTCCCTTTCTATGTCCCAGATAAATTAATGGCTAGAGAGATAGCATATTAGACTTCCAGTGGAGGGATGAGAAAAACATTAAAGGATTCAAAGAAGGTCATTTGGCCTTAATTTTCTGCATCATGTGGAGTGTTTTTATTACATGACCTTGGAAATGCATTCAAGGAAGTAGATAATATGTTGTCTCAATGATTACATAAGTTCCCCAGAAGACAATATGACCCATTCGGTATTGTCAAGGATTTTACTACTATGGTCAAAATAAAGATATTTAGCAATGAGAAGGACCCATTTGATGATGTTTTCTTACAGAATAATACCTTCAAATAAATGAAGAATATGGTACAGATACTTTTTTATCAAGAGTGTCTTGAAGAATTTTATAGCTTCAGAGAAAAGAGATTACCAAAGGTCCCATTAGACCAATTGTTAATTGAACCAATAAGGGAGCCCAGTCCCAATGGATCATAAATGGTGACTGTAAGGGAAAATCTAAAACTAATTCTAGAAAGGAATCCCAAAAGAAATCTTCCACAGGATCCGAGAAGTCCTCAGAAAATAAGAAAAGCAGGAGTAGGGAATCAATCCAGGATACAACCCAGTCTGTATCAAAGACAAATGAATAGACTTCGACCATCAAGCAGACTAAAACCCATACTCCCCCTATACAGTTGATAAATCCTCAGGTAATTAGTTTTGAAAAGGAGTGGGATAATTTCAACAAAAAACTCAACATAGAGGAACAAGCACCAAAGATGCAAATGACACATCAGGTAACAATGTCGGAAATTATAACAAGGGGACCTATGAATACTCAAGGAATATAACACATTCCTGTTATCCCCACCTCTGAGATTTTTTTAAGAATAGAATAAATTCCCCCCCTTGATGTATTTTACAGCCCCCAGCACAAGACCATTGTTAAGAGACAGAGAAAGAAAAGAAAAATGGGATCCACAATTGCTACCACTCTAGAAAATGAGTCGATGGACGTCCTCTACAAAGACACATCCACCTACCCATCGGCCAACCTCAGCAGGCTCTCGCAATTCATAGGTGCATATGCTATGAAAACCATTGAAAAAAAAATAGAGGTATAACTATTGCTGAAAGAGAAAGAAAACAAAATTTTGTCACTAGAACAACAGTTACAATAAGCCAAAACTAGCCAACAAGTAGAAATACGATTGGTTAAGCTATAGCAGGAGTTCCAACAAATGCAAACAGAACATCAAAGTAACTTGGCAGGTAAGGAGGCACAGATACAGAGCATAACATATCTGCATAAGGATGACCCAAAGATTGATCAGTTTGTCACTGAAGAACTCAGCCTCAACTCCCAGGTCACACACCAAAAATAATTGTTATGCCAAAAAATCTCACAGTGGAACACTTACTGCAAAATAAGCGACAAGTTAACAAGCCAAGCTGTGGAAATGTGACTTGAATATGATGAAGTTCTTACAAAGGGTTCATATTTCATAACTTGCCAAAATTCGGAGAATGGGAGAAGAATCGACATGACCAAACTGGGTGAATCACATAAGAAAATCTTATTTGCAAGTTGGGGTTCTCAGCTGAAAGAGGCAGAACAAGCAACAAAGGATACGGAAGCAGCGACAAACAACGTCATTGAAAGTGTAAATGAAAATTTATATAGTGCTAATCTTGTGGCAGAGACCACCCCTGGTTTCCTTCCGAATGCAAAACAACTTGAGTTACAGTGGAAACAGATAGTAGAAGAAAGGGTAGAAGTAATTAGGAAAGTGACCAGGTTAAAGTATAAAGCATATTGGTAAAATCTGGTAAAACCACACAGCCAATGGATGACCTTGAGATGCCTAATTATTTCTACCTAGAAAATGGTTCCACTGCCCATCAATGTCATGTTTACAGGACAAATGAAAGCCGAAGTTAGCCAACCTACACTCTTGAAGACCATGCTAGATATTTGCGATCTGAAAGATTGAATGTAGGATTATTCATTATGCACATCTCTATTTTTGTTTTATTTTTCTTAAATTGAGGCAAGTCGTTTAAACCTCCTAATCATTTTTTTGTAATAATTTATTTTTAGTTTCATAAGTTATTATTTAAACCCATGTCATGCATTTAGAGAGGGGTCTAGAAATTTTATTAGAAACATTCTTCAAAGCATGCACTTCTATCCCTTTGAGGAAGTTCTAGTGAAATTAATGGAACACCATTTATTTTCTACTTGAATTTGACGTCTTCTACTGAAATTTCAGTTCTGTACTCTTAGACGATGTTCGATGATTTGAAAATAGATCAATATTCCTAGAGAACATGAGTAGAACGTATTATAAATGGTACTTTTATCTCTTAATCCTTTTTACTTATGTGTCAAGAAATACATTATCTTCAAGTTATTTATGTATTAAACTTTGAATTTCTGATTGTCATTATTCCACTATTGTATGATGATGATTTATAGTTTATGCTAAATACATGAATTATTTTTATGCGATATATCTCTCATATTGTTTCAACTAAATTTTTATATGAAACAATCATTGTTAAAAGGATTCACTTCTTATCATAATTGAATGATCTTTATTATCAATTGCTTTCAGACATCATTTTAGATCACATACATCATGTTACTCTTGAGATAGTTATAGTTAGATAAATATTTTTTATTAGGACAACCTGCACATGATTATTAGTTAAATTAGATTGGCTCGAGGCTAAGTATTACTCCAAAAATCTTAAAACATCATCTCATTAGCACAAGCAAAAAAATGGATAGGGAAATTGGTCCCACCATCCCTAGTCGGAGCCACTATTCCAAGCAGAAAAAGAGTTGTCCCAATGTTCGAATCAGGTGGCTATCCTCCTTGTTGAGGCAATGATTGTTGAGCCTTCAACACCTTATAAGATACCGTAAATTAGCTACTATTGGTCACTGACTAAAAAATAGTTGTTTATATGAAAATTTTAGTCACCTTTTTAGTAACTAATTAACCATTTTGTACTAGTGAGTATTCATCATCCTTCATGTCTTATACTCTACATTGTATCTTCCTTCATTTTCAGGAGAAAGACTCAATATTGATGGTAAGAAGCAGTAATTGAAGAAAGAGTAGAAGAATAACACTAGAGCGACAAATGCAAAATGAGAGAGAGAAGAGAATTTGTCTGGTGATACCCTTAGAGGCAATATCTTGCATAAGACACACTCATAGAGACTGGTGATCAAGCCTTTAGAGTTGGTGAATTCACTTGCAATTCTTTGGCAACATAGTAATAATATTTTGAAATGATGAAACAATATTTCATGTGTAAATTGTAGTCCAACTGATATTAAGTTGGAAACTCATATTATAATACTTGATATTTTATATAATAAAATTTATATGGTTGAAATTATTTTTATTGGCACTTGATATTATTTAGCCTTGTAATTAACATATGTAACTTTGTGTTATCATATTAGACAAACATGCACATTGTATGGCCTTTTTTTGAAATTTAGCAGCAAAATCATACTAATTAATTTATGTTGATTAATAGTGAATACATAAAATCAATCTAAAACTACTTACTAGATTAGTAGTTTATATTAATTAATGATGAACAAGAATAAAATGAATATATGACTAAATTAGTCATTTATAATGATTATGAATGAAATTAAAGGAAATGAATAGAAACTACTAAATCAGTCATTTATATAATGAATATGAAAATACAGAAAAAGGATAAATCACTACTGTAAATGAACTTTTTTAATATTAGAATGATGACTAAAATTTGCATATATACGACTATTAGTAGTTAATTTACAGTGTCTTATAACACGACTAAAATTTAGTCATGTTTCTTTGGCCATTCATTAGTTTCAAAGGATGACTAAAATTTGCATATATATGACTATTAATAGCTAATTTACAGTATCTTATAATACAACCAATATTTTGTTTATTAATTGGTTTTCTTGAGGATTCATATAGTAATATATTTTGTTGTATATTTGGTCATTAATTGCAACAATTAATAAGTAAACCTACGGACAATTTATGGTCAAATTTATGACAAAATATACTACTAGATGGTAAAATTGAGGAAACGCATTAATGACTAAGCTAAAAATGACTAAAAGTTGGTTGTGTTATACGATACTGTAAATTAGGTACTATTACTCATCGACTACAAAATGGTCATTTATATGCAAATTTTAGTTGTTTTTTAGTAATTAATTAGACATTTTGTACTAGCGATAAGAATGGGTCTCATGGCCTTTACTATGGCCAAGGAAGGAAATTAAAAAAAAGGGACTTAAATCCTAAACAATTAATGGCCATTAAAAAAGCTTCAAATCACCAAATCGATTATATTTTCTAAGGCATATTCATTGGCCTCTAAGAGGGATGTTTCTACCATTCAAAGGTTTTGCACACCACAATTGGGTCTCAGAGCCTTATCATTGAACCTTAATGAAATTATGAGGCTTTGAAATCAAATATGATGTTTATAAGTGTAGGATTGATCAAAATGGTAACATAAGGGGCTTACCCTTATTTGAATGTTTGATGATTAATCTTTGTGAAGCAGTTCTCAAAGAACCATGCATGACCTCTATAGGGGATCTTTATAGGCCTATACGGGGGACCTCTAGTGCCATTAGTATGTTTTACATAGGAAGAATGGGTGTTAGGCTTGAACGATGGAAAAGGGATGAAAATAATGGCCTCAAGCCTAAAATGAAACTTCTTTGGCTTCCACTGCATGTAAAATACCATAAAGAACATTGTAAGTCTTCATTTTGTCTTTGAGGTTTCTGTGAGTTTCATGATTATGTAGATCATCTTCCAGATACATCGCATTAGGTTTCTTTCTAATCGATGTTTCGAACTAGCAACGGTGGTTCATCTTCAGGATGTGAAATATTATTGAAAGATTGTTCTCATTTTTCCAAATATATAGAGATGAGATGCTTAGCGGACAGATATTAGAATTTAAAAATTTTTAATTTATTCTATTTTGTTTTAATTATAATTTTAATTGTTTTATTATATTTTGCTAATTTAATTATATTTTGTGATATTTAGGGATTTGAAATTCATTATCTAATTATTATCTTC
>APFE031375266.1:16511-44538 GCA_000404065.3 Pinus taeda
ATCTTTCGGTTAAGCATATCATCTCTATATATTTGGAAAAATTAGAATAGTCTTTCGATAATACTTCACATCTTGAAGATGAACCACCATTGTTGGTTTGACACGTCGATAAAAAAGAAACCTAATGCGATGTATCCGAAAGACCACTCATTGTAGTGGTTCCTCAGACAAGGGTAAAGTAACGAAGTGAAAGTGTATGATCAACTAAAGTGATGGTGATGATGGAATGAAAAAACCGAGGCTCATCTAGCAAAAATAGGCAGATAAAAATGGCAATCACGAGACGTAAATTGGAAATGGTTTCATTTTTACACAAACTTGAAACATGGGAAACTATACTTGAGGATACTTGAAGATGGTTTCATTTTTTCAAAATCTTTAAACATGAGAAAAAACTATGGTTGGATTTGGTTTCATTTTTACACAACCTTAAAATGGAGACAAACTATGCTTGAGATTAGTTTCATTTTCAACACAAGCTTGAAACAAAGAAAAAAAATGCTTGAGATAAGCTTGCATTCCCCCAGCATAATGACTCAATTCAAGGTACATGCCCCCCAAGATTCATTTCTTTCGCCTAGGTAGGTTCCTAGTTACTAACAGGTGGATGGAATGAAGGTTTGTTTATGAGATCAAGTGAAAGACTCAACTCGGAATTTACAAGATGTAATCAAACACTCAAATTGGAATGGGATTTGTTTCATTTTTTTAATGACCTTGACACAAGAAAATAATGATGCTCACCTTGTTTCGTTTTTTAATGAGCTTTACACAAGTAAAGGAACTCTGCTACAACACCTTGTTTCACTTTTGAAGGATCTTGACATAAGACAAGGATCTTTTCTCCGAGAACCTTGATTCATTTTCTAAGGAGATTGACACAAGAAAAATAACTATGCTCCGAGAACCTTGATCATGGCCCAGAAAAGGCCATGGATTCCAAGATTTTCTCATCAGATGGGAAAAAAATGTTCTAGAAGGGATACATGTCAAAGAATCTAATGGAAATATTAGGCTCCAATGCCCCTAGTACATGATGCACTATATCATTTACTAGATCATCAGTAGATGTGAGCATGGAACAAGTGACCCCATAATTAACCTTTGGCGAGGCCGATACCACTAGCATATAAGGACCATTTAGGGATCTTGGTCTATTGGGAGCCAGATTAGGACCAACGAATGAAAGATGATCAATGGTCACAATTATCCCTTCATGTGGGAAACACATTAATTGAAAGAGAGAAGAAACAAGAGCTCTCGTGGCATAAACATAGCCATGACAAAGTAAAGTAAAATCCAAAGGGCCTTAGATAAACATCACATCGATATAGATGATCTTTCCTTCCAAAGTAATAGGAAAATTAGGAAGGATCTCTAACGATTGACTACTTCCTCTCTTAAATGCGATATATTTTGGGTAATGGGCACAAGTTGTGGATAACCTAAAGCTTTCCAAGTAGTTGGGAAAAAATACTAACAGATTGATGAGCATCAGTATTGTAGCAAGAATGTTGCAACTCTTGGGGCTACCAACTTTACTTTATCAACCCGAGGTTCATACAAACTTGGAGGTGACAGTGTTGTATACATAAGCAGATGTGATGGGTCCACTCTTTGTCACTTCTAAGATGGCGATAGAACACTATGGTTTCTCAAACCAGCCTTCTATTGATTCAAAAGAATCTTGATTACCAATGAGGAAAGGGGGAATTTTCACTGATTAAAATATTGTCTACTCTAGTAAGGAAAGACTGAAATCAAATGTTCAATCACACCATTCATCTAACTAACTACTAAGAGCCTTTGCTTCAAAATAATGCTAAGTTAAAATGTGTGTAATCCTACTATCCTAGGCATGAAATATGAAACAACCAAACATTCTATTGTTGTGCATGTAAATGAACACAATAATTCTTTTTTCCTTTTTCTCCTTTTTGTGTGAAAATGTGAATGCTAAATCCTCTTAGCAATGTGGCAGGTGGGTTAGAGATGGTGGGTGAAAGGTCGGATGGCTTGGGAGGAAAGTAAGGGTTTTCTCCTATCTTCTTGGATGTTTCTTCAACAATTAGGCCTCAAAATAGTCCACTAAAGGTCGTCCTACAAGTTGTCCTAATGCTTCCTACAAGATGTCTTAATGCTCCTACAGGATCTGTTATATTCCTACTAGATCCAACCAAGAGATATAGGAGTGATTTGTAAGGTGGTGTAGGGATTAGGGAATTTGAATGGTGGGAGAAATAAGGGAAGGGAGTGACTAAGACTTCTTCAGAGCTCAAAACAAAGTTCGTAAGATTGTTGGATTTGCTCAACAAATCTATAAAGTTATTATTATGGATGGATGAATTGTTTGAAGGATGTGGTGGAAAAAATGATGATCATGGATGGATTTGGTTAGGATGGGGTTGGTGGTCATGAGATCTCCCTACATTGTTGGTACTCCTACACTGCATCAATCACTGGAATTTATACATGACTCATGTCAAATAAGGAAGATTTTGAATCAACTAAATAAAACATAATTTCATTATCTAGTTGCCTAATTTATGCATGGAAATAGTTGCAGAATAATGTGAGAGAGTATGATATCTACTGCAAGGTTGAAGACATTAGAAATGAAAATTGAATCCTATCCTTGGAAACATAAAAGATGTTGGCCTAAGTAACAGAAAACCCTAAATTCCATGAGAAATCAAAATTCTATCTTTTTGGGCTCCATAGGAGTTCTTTCCTCAAAAATTGGTCCCTGAAGGGTGGAGTAAGGCCAAATCCACCTGCCAACAACTTTTTGGTATTCCTTTATCTTTATAAGCTACTACTAAGTTAAGGCACAAATGGAAGAAAACTAATCCAAATTCAAAAATACTTGCAATGAAATAATAATAAAACCGTGTCAACCATTAATCTATGAAATCAACTAAGAATACAAATACAAGAAGAAGAGCCTTTGCTGTTAGGGATGGGCCCTAACCCAAGTGCTTCAACCCTCTAAGTCAACCTAGTGCTGGATCAAAGAAAATTTCATTCTCATTAACATATCAGAAAATTTACATAACAACGTCTTCCACAAGTCTTGAACTCAAAAATTCTTTGTGCTCTTACATAAAAAAATCTAAATCTTAATGAGGCTCTAGGTGTCCTTATTTATACAACTAAAGTCTCCAATGAATTCCTTAAATCTAGGGAGGCTTGGCTCCTAAACTCAAGATGAACTGGCTCTTTAAATGTCACTGGATCAGATGCCTTTTGATCTTCATGACTCGACTGCTTTCAACTCCGAGGTAATGTGATTTGATGGAGGAATATTTGAATGAGTGAGGATTAAATGAGGAGGATATATCTCCTACAATATCTCCTCCTTCTCTCATTTGTGTTCCTACCCTTAATTAGCCAACATTTCCATGGATTTCTCTTAAAAACTTGCAATTACTGCACATTAGTCCACTAGACATAACATCTTACCTCTACTCATATCATCAAGGAAAATATGATTAAAATGTTTAAGGATTTATTAGAAGAGTTGGTTTAAATAAGATTGGAGGTATATTAAGGTCCATATAGTTATCCAATGATGAGGCTCATCATCACCCCATACTGAAAGTGTTGCCCATCCTCTGAGAAACTCAATCTATATCCATGTCCTTCATTTCTCTATTGGCCTTCCTGACATCCCATGCTTCTAGTGTAGTTTCCTCTTCCTGTGAATAGAATCCTGCCTTCGTCTCTATCTCTTCCCATTGCTTTCTTTCTTCCTCTTCCTTCCTTCCTTCCTTCCAACATTCTTAAGAGTAATGGGGGACTGAGTATCAATCCAATCCAATTGACTTTGAGTCTTTATAGACCTTTCTTGTATGTCGGTGTTCTATTTAGTGCCTCTCTCATTCTCTGAGGAGAATGGTATTCTCTAATTTTCAGGCTGTAGGGAAAGGTGTTCCATCTCCTTTAGAAAGCTTGCATTCTATCATCTCCTAACAACTTGAACACATCTTCAAGGTGTGTGACTGCTTCCTCTTGGGAAGCAAGGTATCTAGGTGCAAGCTTAGGATCATTTGGAATCAGGTTGCGGGTGTTGATGACAACCATTGGGTTATATTTCTCAGCTCTTACCATGAGGGGTTCTATCTCTTCTCTTGTCATTACCTTCTTCATCTCTGTAGCTCTTACCTCCTCATGATTCATCCATGATGCTAAGGTCGTCAATTCCAAGTCCCCTAGTTTTCAATTTGGGTCGCACACATTCAAATATGACAAGGGCAAGTTGTGTAGGTAAAACTCAGACATTTTAGCTCTATCCTCCAAGGTGCTTTGATCACAAAGATAAATGAATTGTCTATAGTCTTGGAAGGGCATAGTGCCTTTCTGTGCTAAAGTCTTAATTTTGAACTGTAGGAACTACTCCTTAAGATACAAGGCATAAGACTTTACTCTTATCCTACACTGGATTGCCTCAAGCTCAAAGAATAAGGGGATGGGAAATTTCTGTGGGACGACCCTGCCCCCTTCAATGAACCTATACTAAGAGACAAGGTTGGGTTGAGGACTAGCTTCTATCAGTTCTAGGTCTTCCTTCTTTGTTTCTTACTGAGTGATACCTTCTTGGTCCATTTTCTGAGTTTCCTATAGGTTTAGCAGATTTTCCTATAGGATTTCCTCTGCTTCTTGTAGGTCCTTTTGTGTCTCCTTTAGGAGACATTTTCCCTTTGATGAGATAGAGCTGGTGATAGGCCTCATAATATAAGTGATGGGAGATTTGGGAGACGCTTGTTCTAATGATCCTTCTCCCCAATTTTTCTAAATAGGAGATACCTTTTCTTGCTGCTTTAGTCAGTCTTCAATGACAACAGGAATTTTGGTGGGTGTTTGAGGTCTTCCTTGCCTAATTCTTGTTCTTTTTGTTGTCCTAAAGTACAATGGGGTTTGTCTTTGTCTCTTCCATTTTTTCTTGATAGGTGTACTTAGGGCAGGAATAGTAGTTGTTGCCTCTTTCTTAGTGGGTTTTTGAGATACCCTTGGTGATTCTTCTCCTTCTTTGCCTTGAATTGTAGACCTTTGTTCTTCTTTATGTTTTGTCTCCTGTTCTCCATTCTCCTTCTCATCCTTGTATTTCTCTTCCTCTTCTTCCTCGAGTTCCTCACTTTGTTCATCTGTTTCTTCTTTTGTTTCTTCTTCTGTCTCTTCTTCATTTTCCTCCTCCTTTTCTTCCTCTTTTTCCTCCTTTGTTTCATCTTCATCCCTTTCACTAGCAGTGGGGCTTTTGTCATATTCAAGAGATTTTATTTCTCCATCTACTTGCATGTCTCTAAAAGTTTTCCATGTAATAGGGAGTCTTAGGTTTTGGAGAGCATATTCTAGGATAAGTTTGATTAACCCATGATGGGCTAGCTATTGATGTTTACCTTCCTGCACTTTGATGCTCATATTTATCACTGATTGAAGAAGAAAGTAGGGTATGATTAGTCTATTTTGAGGTGTATCTATTCAAAATCTCAACCCTTGGAGAAGCCTGAAATGGTATCAATATACCACACTGTATCTCCCTTCACATGATATATATTTAATGAGGTGGTAGAAAATTTCATTCCAATGGTATGGGGAGATTTCTCTTCTAACCCCATTTTTGTCCTCCATTTCCTCCTCCCCTTCCAAAAATTATTTCTTCTTTGCAAGAGTGTTGTTACCCTTATCTTCCTTTCTCCAAGGAAACCCTAAAGGAAGTTTGTTGATTTTTCCTATGACTTCTGGGGTGTTTTCTACTAAGAGGCCTTTCACCACAGCATTAGCATGGGTCCTAGTTAGTGGTATGAATGAGAGAGAAAAGTCTATGGCCACTTCATCATCGTAACCCCTCATTTTTTTAAAGAAACCAATCTAATTTTGCCTTATGAAGATTTTTACTATAGGAAGGTGCTCATGAATTCTCACTATGTTTGTGGGTTCCCTCTTGTTAAATCCCCCTATTATTTTTCTTTGGTAATTGTGGAGGATTGTATGGGTATAAATTGACAATTCTAGTGGGTGAGAGATTTGAATGAGGACACTGCAATATAATTCTCCTAGGCTGTAACTTTCTTAACCAAATGGAGGATTTTTCTTTACCTTTTTAACTAGAAAATCTAGGAAGGTATAGCTCCTACCTCCTGGTTACTGTCTAATGAATCCAACCTATGATCTTTCCTCCCTAAATGCCCACTGATAGTCCTATGGATGACTGTTCTGTATCCTGTAGGTCTTCCTGTAGGATCATGTACATGCCTCGGTGATACAAAATACTCACTGTCTTTCATGTAGATGTTGCTTCAATAGGGTGGGAGCAACCTTGTTTCAATGAATCTTCGAGATTGTGAATGGCTTCTTTGCATGGAAATCAATGTTTTATTTCCTCATATGGATGATCAAGTGGGATGGTGTGTTGGCTGCCAAAGCACGAGCACCCACTTTTGGACCATTTGTCCCACCATCCCTTCATTATTCCTCCTTACCTCGTAATCATCTCCCACTTCGATCATCTGTAATTTCACCATTTTTGGCCTTATCTCCCTTTTCCTCTGATTTGACTGTTGCCACGTGTAGAGTGGTCAAACTGAGTTTTCCTTATTCACTAGCCTAAGGTGCCCAAGTTAGCTGGCCACCTTTGTTTATAAAACCAAAAATTACACAATCCTACATTTTTTTACCATATTATGCTAATGAGAGAGCTTAAGGAAGATGAAATACTTCTCGGTAAGATGCTTGATGATGCTGCTTGTTGGAGAATGATGTCGTTGTGTTGTATAATTGCTACATATTTTTTGTGTTGGCCTCTTTTGATGCCTGTTTTCTTTGATGTGTAGGTACTGGAGAGTGATGTTGACGATCCTACTACTATTGTTGATCTCTAGAGGAGCTTCCTTGACATTGGGATCTCTATGCTCAAGGTGACTACAACCTTGTGAAATTTCATTTTGTGGGATAGGTTGCTATAGGAATTCCTACAAGATGTCCTATACTTGCCTCTCCCGTAAACTTTTCATTTATTTTTCAAATTTGGAGCATGTGGATTATTGTCATGGGTAGAGAATGGGTCTAGTGGTTGGTAGGTGAGAGATATAGCCTTCAAGTATTGTCCCCTTGTCCTTTTTTCTCACCCTCTTCTATTTGTTTTTTTCTTCTTTGAAATTTGTAATCTTTTTGGAATTAATTTATTGGATGAATGCAGGGGTATCATGGTGACGGGAGGCATGGTGACAAGGTGATTGAGTGAAAATTTTATTTTTAACATAGGCTGATAATTCCCTTCCTCTAGAGTCACTTTACTTCGGATTCCCAGGTCACTATAATTCCTATAGGATCCTCTTGCAGGTTTCCATGGAATCCTGTAGGATTACAGGGAATCCTATAGAAAACACAGGGCCTGTGAAAACTAAGCTGGAGGAGTTCATAAATGGAGGGACTAATGGGATAATTAAGAATATGGGATGAAGGAATGAAAATGTGGAGTGTATAGGTCCTTCTGCTCCTCACTTACTGCACTGATCCTCCTCCCGTTGACTTGCAAACAACATTTTCAAAGTTTTTATTCTCTCTTTCTCTCTCTCTCTCTCTCTCTATCTATCTATCTTCTATCTATATATATATATCTATATATATATATATATATATATATTATATATATATATATATATATATAGATATATATATATACATATAAAGTGGGACTCGGGTGCCTCATGGAGGTTTTCACCTTAGTCTCTTTATTTTTTTCTTTTTTTTTCTTTTTCCTTTTTTTAGGGACTTGATTGGGTAGAAGCTGAGACTTGCTCCACCACCATCACTATCTTGCTGATTCCATTGATGAATTCTTGCTTTGACGAGGGCTTCTTGTAGAACTTCAATCTGTACCCATTGACAAATAAAGGCTAGCCTTTGCATCAATGATTCTTATCTGTATTGAACCATTATCATGACATTTTTCTATGACATAAGGCCCTAACCATCTAGTCCTTAACTTGCCTTTAAAATCCTTGTATTTGGAATCATACAACAATGCCCAATCACCTTCTTGAAACTATTTTTCCTTTATGTTCATGTCATGCAAGATCTTCCTTTGAACTTGGGTCACCTCTATGTACAGGAGGGCTTGTATTTTAAGCTCATCTAACCCATTCAGCTAGAGAAATCTCTCTTTTTGTGCCCTAGTGTGATCTAGATCTAGTTGTGTTTCCATTCTTAAGGTGTTGTAGTCAAATTCAATGTAGAGCAGGGCCTTCTTCCCATAGAAAATCTAATAAGGAGTGAATCTAGTGGTGGTCCTCCAAGTGGCCTCAACTAATCTATCTATCCAGTCCTTTCTACTGCTGCTAATCACTTTGGTCAGAATGCTTTCTAGTGCTCTGTTGCTTACCTCCACTTGCCGATTATCTTGTGGGTGGTAAGGAGTGGATGTTCTATGCTTGATCTTGTGTTGGCTTAACAAACTTTCAATCATGTGAGTGTAAATTGGCTGCCTTGATCAATGACCAGTTCTCTAGGGTACCCAAACTTATAAAATACATTTTCCCTTAAGAACTCAACCACTTTCTCCTCTATTGCTTCTTTGATGGCCTTGGCTTTAGTCCACTTGGTCAAATAGCTAATGCACACAATGATGTACTTCTTTTGCCTGGATGGTGGGTTAATGGGTCCAATGAAATCCATGCCCCACTTGTCAAATGGCTCAAAAGTCACTTCAGGTTGAAGAGGCATTTCATCTCTTGGGGTAGGTTTCCCCATCCTTTGGCACCAATCACACTGACTAATATATCTCCTCACATCCTGGTGAAGAGTGGGCCAATAATAAATAGCTTGTAGAACCTTGAATGTTGTCCTCTTTGGGTATTAAGGTGACCTCCATAAGGCCCATCATGAAAGTTCAAAAGGATATCAAAGACTTCCTCCTCCCTGACACATCTTCTCAAAATTTGATCTGTGCCTAGTTTGAAGAGGCTTCCCCTAATCCAAGCGAATGGAGTGCTCGTCCTCACAATCTTGCGTTTTTCTTTGGAGGACAAATTTGGTAGAAATTGTGCAGACACCAAGTAATTTTCTATGTCAGCAAACCATGGAGAGAGATCTGGAATGGTGAATAAGTGTTCATCGAGTAACTTATCATCAACCATTCCTTCCTCACTTGCATGGAAAGTTAATTTGGATGAAAATATGCAACAACATTCTCCTTGCCAACCTTATCAATAATAGTTAGATCAAACTATTGTAATAAAAGTAACCATATAATAATCCGAGCATTTACATCATGTTTATTCATCAAGTATTTAATTGCAACATGTTCAGTATGTACAAATGTTTGGTAACCTGTAATGTAATGCCTAAATTTGTTTAATGAATGCATAACAGCTATGAGCTCCTTTTCAGTCGTTGTGTAGTTCGGTTTGGCTATTGACAGATTCTTACTGATGAAGTAAATGGAATGAGGTAACTTGTCATCTATTTGGCCTAAAGATGCTCCTATGGCTTTGTGAGAGACATCAACATGTATATGGAAAGGAAGGGCCCAATTTGGTCCTCAAATAATAGGTGCAGTGGTCAACTTATCCTTTAGGATGTCCAAGGCCTCTTGACAACATTTTGACCATAAAAATTCAAAGTCTTTGGTCAATAACCCAAATAAAGGAGCAGCTAACTTGTTGAAGTCTTTTATAAATATCCTATAGTATCTAGCTAAACCTAAAAAAAAATTGGCATCTGTCTTTTATTGCAGAGGTGGGACCTTCTGGATGATGGCTATATTTTTTGGGTCCACTTGTAGTTCTTGTTGGGATATTGAATGACCTAGAACATTCCCTTGAGTCATCAAGAATGCACATTTTTCGAGACTAAGGGATAGGTTCATTTCAATGCCTTTGTTTAGCACCTTACCCAATTTGGACAGAGCCTCCTGGAAATTACACCCACAGGGTGTAAAATCATCCATATAAATTTCTACTACATCATGGACTAGCTCGGTAAAGATACTTAATACTACCCACTAGAAAATGGAAGGGGCATTGCATAGGCCAAAAGGAAGGACCCTATAAGAAAAAGTACCCCAAGGATAGGTGAAAGTGGTTTTATCCTAGCCTTCTGGGCTAATCTAGATTTGATTGTACCGCTGAACCCATCTAGGAAAGAGGAAACCTTTTTCCCTACCAGGCCATCTAGCACTTGGTCAATGAAAGGTAGAGGGAAATGGTCTTTCATTGTTTCTTTGTTTAAATCTCTATAATTGACACAAATCCTCCACTTTCCATTTTTCTTTGGAACAAACACCAAAGGAGAAACCCACTCATTGACCGAGATAGGGTAAATGAATCCTGCATCCAGCAGCTTTTGCAGTTCTTCTTTGACTATATCCTTGAGAGATTGATTCATTCTCCTTTGGGATTGTTATACTTGCTTGCAACCTTCTTTGATATAAATGTGGTGATCACACACTAAACGGTGCACTCCCTTCATTTCCTTCTAACTCTAGGAAAATGCATCCAGATGTTCCCTTAGCATGTTGCGCAACTTTTCTTCTTGGTGTATAGAAAGAGAGGGGTTGATTTTGAAAGTTCTTTCAGGGCTGAATTCTATTGTTTTAGCATGGGTAGGGTTTGAATCAGCTATGCATATATCAATATAATGGTTTCTCTAGGTTTATTTACTACTTCCTTTGAGGACAAGGTGTTGGGAGTTGTCCTTTGGAGTATGTGTTCAATCAAATCATCTTCATTCGACTGTCCTCCTCCCATGGCAGTTTCTATAGTATAGAGTTGGGCCAAGTAGATTTCATCTTCTTCCTTCTCTTCTAGCCATAAATGTAGGTCATGTCCTAGATATGGATGAGCAGGAGGGTACAATATCAAATGCTTGGACATATGCCGTTTTTTATAGCCATATTTCTAGCCCTACAGCTGATGTAGGCATTGACATTGGCTAACCAAGGCCTCCCAAGTATGAGAGGATAACCAGTAAGCTTGGCCTTAGGTTAGAGAACTAGGAAGTCTACAGGGTACTCCCAGGAGTCAATGGAGACCATAATATCCTCAAAAATCCCCTTAGGGCTTATTGTGGAACAATATGCAAGTTGCAAGATTGTTGTGGTCTTTCTTAATGAACCCTAGAGATTAGGTTTGAGCATGGTATCCTTAGTCATTACATTAATGGCAGCCCCAAGATCAATCAAAGTGTGTGGGACACTGGTGCCATTGATGTGCACATCTACTACAGGGCTTCCAAGGTCCAAATACTTTGGGCAAATTACCTGCCCCAGCATTAAGTCAGATAGTTGTCCAATGACATTAATGGTAGGGGTGTCTCTTTTTTGCCTCCCTAGATGTTTGAAAAGATTCTCTTTAATCAATTTTTTGTAAATAGGTACATCCTTGATGGGTTGGAGAAGTGGAACTTCGACATATAGATTTTTCAGTTCACCTAGAAATTCATTCTCTTCTGGAGTAGGTTGGATGGATGAGTTAATATTTTAGGAAAGGGTGGTGGATTCACTCTACAAATGCTTTCCTTTATTTCCTCCCCACTCTCCCTAGGTGGAGATGGAGGTTGGTTGTCCAGGAGTACTCTCCCAGATCTTAGGTTGATTTCCTAAATCTCCATAGCATAAGCGGGATAGGATGTCTCTCCATTGTACACTTGTTATGCATGTTTGTTGTTCAGGTTTGGATTTGGCTGGGAAGGCTACTAAGGTTGTTTATATTGAGTAGGGTGTAAAATTTATGGTTGAGTAGGTGGTGAAAGTAATAACTCTAGAGCATTGTTGTATGGGGGCCTCCACCTATGGGGTGGTGCATTCCACGTAGGCTATGACAGAGTATATGGCTAAAATGACTAGCTGGTCAGCTAGGAATGGTATTGAGGTGACAAAGTGCAAGGAGGGGGTGTAGACTAGAAGGGATGAGTAGGGGGCCCCAAGAGGGAATGGAGGTATTTTGGTTAGGGTTGTAATATGCATGGGATGACTCTTGCCTGCCCTACTGCTATGCCCGAGGCCCATGGGGTCCCCTTTGATTTATGTAGCAAAGTTGTTCAATCACCCCTTTAGTTCCCTGATGCATAACTTTTACTCCAGATAGAGAAGGGCACTTGTTTGTGGAGTGGTTTTCTTCACAGATCGAGCAAATTTCAATTTGGTTTAATGGACATTCATTCCTAGGGTGCCTACTTGTGCATCTAGGGCAGAAGATGGCTAATCTTCTCTCTGCTTCCTCCTGATTTCTCTTGATGTTCATCTAAATAAATTCTAAGAGGCTTTGCTTCAAAATAATGCTACATTAACATGTGTGTAATCCTATTTTCCTAGGCATGAAAAATGAAAAAACCAAACATTCTACTCCAGCACATGTAAATGAAGACAATAACTTGTTTTTCCTTTTTGTCCTTTTTGTGTGAAAATGTGAATGCTAAATCCTCTTGGTGATGTGGCAGGTTGCTTAGAGATGGTGGCGACATGTCAGATGCCTTGGGAGGTGAGTAGGGGTCTTATCATATCTTCTCAGATACCTTTTCCACAATTTGGCCTCAAAATAGTCCATATAGGTCATCCTACAGGATATCATAATGCTTCCTACAGGATGTCCTAATGCTCCTATAGGATCCCCTATATTCCTACATGATCTGGCCAAGAGAAATAGGAGTGATTTGGAAGGTGGTGTAGGGATTAGCGAAGTTGAATGGTGGAAGAAATAAGGGAATGGAATGACCAAGACCTCTTCAGAGCTCAAAACAAAGTTTGTAAGATGGTTGGATTCGCTCAACAAATATGGAGAGTCATTCTTATGGATGGATGAATTGTTTGAGGGATGTGGTGGAAAAGGTGATGATCATGGATAGATGAGGTTAGGATGGGGTTGTTGGTCATGAGATCTCCTTGCACTATTGGAACTCTTGCACTGCATCAATCACTGGCATTTATCCATGAATCATGTCAAATAAGGAAGATTTTCAATGAGCTAAAGAAAACAAAATCTCATTATCTAGTTGCCTAGTTTATGCATGGAAATATTTGTAGAATAATGTGAAGAAATATGAGATCTGACACAATGTTGAAGATATCAGAAATGAAAATTGAATCCTATCCTTGGAAACTGAAAATATTTTAGCCTAAGTAGCAGGAAACTCTAAATTCCATGAGAAATCAGAATTTTGTCTTTTTGGGTTGTATAGGAGTTCTTTCCTCAAACCATGGTCCCTGAAGGGAGGATTGAGGCAAAATCCACCTGCTAACATCATTTTGGTATTCCTTTATCTTTCTAAGCTACTTCTAAATTAAGGTGCACATGGAATCAAACTAATCGAAATTCACAACTACTTGCAATGAAATAAGGCTAAAACTAATTCAACCATTAATCTATGAAATCAACTAAACATACAAATACAAGAAGAGGAGCCTCTCTTGCTACGGTTGGGCTCTAACATAAAAGCTTCAACCCTTTGAGTCAAGTCAGTGTTGGATCAAGGAAACTCGCATTATCATTAACATATCAGAAAAATTACATAACAATGTCTTCCACAAGTCTTGAACTTGAAAATTCTTAGTTCTATTGCATAAAAAATATGAATCCTAATCAGGGTCTAGGGCTCCTTATTTATACAATTGAAGTCTCCAATGACTTCCTTAAATCTAGGGAGGCTTGGCTCTGAAACTCAAGATGAACTGGCTCTTTAATTAATACTAGCTCTGCTACCTTTTGATCTTCATGACTCTGCTACTTGCAACTCTGAGCTAATGTGATTTGATGGAGGAATATTCAAATGAGTGAGGATTAAATGAGGATCTATTTCCTACGATCTCTCCTCCTTGTTTCGTTCAAATTTTTACCCTCAATTACCCAAAATTGGCATGATTTTCTCTTAAAACTTGCAATCAATGCACATCAGTCCACTAGACATAACATCTTACTTCTACTCATCTGAATAAGAAAAACACGATTAAAACATGTAACGAGTTATGAGAAAATTTGATTTAAATAAAATTGAAGGTATATTAAGGTCCATATATTTACCGAATGATGAGGCTCATCATAGATGCACCTTTATCTATGATTGTGCCAGGTACAATTATATTATAAGCATGTACTATGATCTGAAAGGGCACATAAGAAGGAAGATGGTATCCTGCCAGTCGACTCCAATCAAAGAAAGTGACTATACTACTTGGAGATAGTGCCATGGGAATGGGATAACTACCCACTTGCATTATGGGAATGGGAGGATCACCCCCCTATACTATAGGAATAGGAGGATTTCCCCCTAATTTATTGGGATCTGAAGAAACAAGAAGAACCAGAGCGGGATGAGACTCACTCTCTATGGGAGAGGTACGATCAACTACTAGGTAGAATCATGTCAACTATTTTCTCAACCAATGGTTGGTCAGGAATAGACTCAAGGAATTAACATTTGGAGAGCGTAGGGTTGACTAGAGATGAATTCTAATCAATAACTTGGTCGACTAGTGGAGGATCAGGGGAAATCTTTCGATAACTACTTAGAAGATGAGGTTGAGAAGTTGTAAGGTGGTCCAACACTTTTGAGGCTTCTTCTATATAAGGACAAAGGTCAATAGGATGATTCCTTCACGTAGCCTATAGGGAAATTTGACTTTACCCTTTTCTCCATGGACCTTACTATCACTAGTTGAGGTTTTATCACCAGCATCATCTCTAGAAGCTGATGAAAAAGGCTAGTGTGAGCACGCAGAACACACTTCTAAAACCTTGAGAATACCAAGAAAATCTCGAAGAAGGTGGCCATCCTTACAAAGCGTGCAAGGGAATTTAGTTTTGTGGGGTTTATTGGAATCTTTCATCATATTTGTTCCATCTATAGCAATGGTTTCTTGGTTTCCCTCTTTCTTATTTTTCTTCTTCTTCTTCATCCTCCTTCTCTTCTTCTTCTTCTTAGATCCCTGGTTACCAGAATCAATACTTTCACCAGGCGAAGAGGGAGAAAGGGATGAAGAAACAACAAGTGAAGAAGGCTATGAGTCAACTTTATGATCAATTGGAGGTTGATATTGTTCAAGTGGAGAACTCGGTTGAGAAGCAATTTGGACAATTGGAACCATTGGGGTTCAAAATAACCAAACTAGCAAACCAATGGTAAATCCAGGAATGGACAATGTTTCTGTGTAAGGAGAACAAACATTTCCAAAAGAGGGAAAAAGGACTAGGATTCCTGTTTTAGGTTTCCATTAGTGTCAACCTAAGATCTACTAAGGAGAATTACCATAGGAAGAATGTTGTTCTACAGTCAATTAATTTTAGAAATTAACAAAAAATAAATAAAAAAAGGGAAACTGGGCATAAATTTTTACCAATAAACCATGAACTGCAATATACACCTTGGAAAACCAGATACTTAACATACGACATCCAATATCCCCAAATGTTTTGTTTTGTGTATCATGATATACAAGGCGGCAGACTAGTTACCTATGGATGGATAGCAACCTATAGTGGACTCCCAAATTATAATCGATGGTACGTGGGAGGGTAGTCCGTAGTAGTGTTGTCTAATTCATAACTATTCAATGAGAGTGTTTCCATATACTTACCATGCATGGAGCACCTCCAATATACTTGAAAGTACTATAGAACAGTCCTATACACTTCCGTATGTGCAATGAGATTTCATCCCTGGAAGGAAACACTGGAAAACAATGAGAACTCCTATGTTTAACGATGCCTAAACATGTCTCTAGCCTAAACCTCTAGATATTTTTGCTAATGTTTTGTGAGCCTCATAAAAGGGTAATTATATGGGCTCATTTTACCTCCTAAGCTAGTCAAATAAACCATTCTCTTAGCTTATTGTATGATTTTCTGATTATATTTACGTCGTAAGGCATTTCCCTTTGAAATGAATTGCCCCAGCCGTCGCTGTGTCCTATTGTTCATCGTAGATTTGTGATGTTAGACGATTGAACAAAGTTTGATCATTGATCCAAAACTAAAACGGTTCATGAAACTGAAACGGTTCATTGATCCAAAACTAAAATGGTTCATGAAACTGAAACGGTTCATGAATTTTCATCCTCGCCGTTCACCTTAAGATCTCACTCATGGCAATGGCGGTCAGCAAGGGCACTCTCCCTTCTGGTAGTTGCTCAGATTTCCGCTATTGAAGTGAAACGGCCCCATTTTCTGGATGCAATGGCAATGTCAACCGCCAATGCTGCCATGATCATATTGAGTGGCATTTCAATGACATATCCCATGGCTACGGGCAAGAAAATTGCATGTTCCATTACAGAAATATCCTCTCATCATATTGAATTCCGAATCGAGATTTCGGTTTAAACTTCTCTGGTTTTTCATTAATTTTTTAATCTCCAAGACTGAAGTTTCCAGTTTTATTTATTTTGTTTTTTATCCTATCGTTATGGATATGTCTATATGCCTGTCTTTTTGTTGACGTTTAAAGGTTTCTACTTTAATAGACAGCAGGAAAAATTCGTATATCTCTAAAATATTTTTCTCTTTTCTAAATTTCGAATTACTGCTCTTTTAAGATTCACCTTAATGTTCATTCAGCTGTCAATATATGCCCTAGAATCAATATTACTTTTCTTGTTGTTCATTTTTTTCTTAACTACTGGCTTTTATTTGGTCATTTAAAGTTTTAAGGTTTTTGTTACGGTAGTGTGCTGCTCCAGAAACAAATTTAAATACGATTTTACTTGCATTTATTAGGTTTGTGTTCCCATAATCTACCGTTCTAAGGACAAATTTATGTACGATTACTATATTGTAATTGCTTTCATTTCATTTGTGTCATTTTCTTTTATTTCAGCAATATCATTTCCATTTCTAGCACAAATTTATTTGAATATGCATGATAGATTGCAAATTCTTGAATTTATGCAGTATCATATTTCCCCCAAATATATAATTTCTTCTATTCACAGAGACTGCAGAGTTTTGAATTTGAGGAAATCTATGTAATCTGCTTTAAATAATGCAAGTTCTTGTGCTTAATTTTGAGTTGTGTACTATTTTTATTTACAGTACAGGATCTATTAAAGCTCTTAGGAACTTTCTTTGGTTTGCTTGTCTTTTAACTTTTCTATATTTTGATATTATAGGATTAGTGTTTTTTGTGAAGGAAAATATAAAGATGTTTGAAGTCCCTTAATTTAGGTCACACTAGAGGTTGCTTTTTGATATTACAGAGCTTGTTGGAGAGCCCAGTTATAAGGACTAGTGTCTTGCAATAAATGATGTCCATAGTTCACCAGACTGGTGATTGATACTGGCACTATACTGGAATTTATCTCTACATTTACCCGTTGGAGGGACCTCCCAGATTTTATAACTTTTTTATTGTTATTTCCATTGCTTATAAGGTTTTAGGTAACGAAATCGGTGAAATTTTTCATAACCTTTTTAATGGAGATTGAAATTAAAGTTTTTGGTTTCTGATGCAGCAATACTTGCTCGGTCGATAAACATAGGTCCTTTTGTAATGCAGCAGGTTTCTACTCCTGAAAATCTCAATATCCTATATACAGGCCTGCGAATGGCCAATTTTTGCATGGTATGTTCTTCATTTTTAATTCTTCCTAGTACTGTTCTTGACAGTTAACAATTGAATTTGTGGCATTACGTACCATTAGCCCTAAAAAGAATTATTTCCTATGCCTCTGATTTGGTCTTTTCTGTGTGGGATTTAGCATAGAGGTGAGATTTGATGATGAAATTGAGGTTTCTGAAGTCGAACTTCAATGGGTGATTGGTACCGTTCTCCAGGTAGAACGACTGATCTTTTCATTAACTGCGTGGCTGCAAAAATTCTCTGAGCATCTAATTTTATTCTGTTTAATTTATGCTTTTAACCAAATAATCATTTGAGGAAGTGGCAATGTATGGAAAGGACAGAAACATTTTCTATTCCAGCTTCCACCCAGATGCAGTGGATTTATTGCGTAAAATGCAGACTGAGTATCTGGTATACACCTTTGATAAGTTTGTTTTTTTCCATTCATTTTAGTTGTGTCCTTAGGTCAGGGCCAAGGTCATCATTTAATCAAACTCTGAGAAAGGTGTCACTTAGCCTAGGATACCTCAGGTAAGGGGCAAGGTCATCATTTACTCGAGCTCTGAGAAAGGTATCACTTAACCGAGGATGCCTCATGTAAGGCCCCTGATTAACTCAGATATAAACCCTTTGAAAGTAACGCAAAAGTGGTTATGCCTTACTTTGAACAGAAAAGGACCAATGTTTCTTGCTTAGGTAAGGGTCAGCCCTAACTTGAGCAGAGGTTACACCTTAGCTGTGAAGTGTTGGTCCTGTTTTTACCTATGGTTAGTCCTGAGCTCAGCTCAAGGTCCTGGTTCTAAAAGTATGCTTCTATGCTTCTACTGATGAGTTTGTTCATGTTCCGATTGTCCCCATATGTACTGGCTAATCATATCCTAGATTCTTTGATGCTAGGTACTCTTTTTAACAGATGGAGGTACTCATCTTTACAAGGATGAAAGAAGAAACTCGATCGAAAGTGCTGTGAAAATTTGCCTAAAATGTATGTCTTGTTCGATTTCATTCATTGGTTTCAATTTCTTGATTTGTTCAAATTTAGTTGTGAAGCTTTGAAGCTTACATTTGGTTGAAATTTAGTTGTGAAGCCCAGTGATTGTCCCTTGCAGGTGGATTCCAAGGAATTGTCAGCGAAGTTAGAGCAATTTTACAGAACCCTGAATTAGTCTCCAAAGTTAAGGATGCTGGATTATGCCTTCTCACTTATGGGGATCTCAAGTGAGTATAATTGCCAATAATATATTTATCTTGAATTACATGCATATTTGAACCAAAGTAGGTGAAATATTTTGAAACTGTTCCAAATTTCTTAATCTAGATCAGCAATACCGAAGAAGAAAACATGAATTTAATCAGATTTTTAGTTAGACAAACACTAAACAATTTTCGTGCCAAATGATTGACCACTCGACTGAAACTTATTTTAATGTGAAGGGGTGTGGAAAATGGCCCTCATTATATTCATGAAATTAGTTTAGGCTTTCTGGTTTTGGCCTAATCCCTTCAAAATTTAATTGATGTGGTGGGTGTTCTGCAGTAACTTTGTCGAAGTATTGCAGAAGAAAAAAGAAACCGTTGTTGATGGGGTGATAGTGGATCATGTTCTGGAGCAGAAAGAAACTGGTGTTGATGGGGTGATAGTGGATCATGTTCTGGAGATGGTTATGGTTAGTGCTGTTCGAAGTGCAACAATTTCTCGTATCTGCCCAAGAAGTAGAAACCATGTCTTCTTGGAAAACTCATTACATTTAACATAGAGAATGACCAAAAGAGAAAAACAAGAAAAGTATATTTAGGTTGGAAAAACTTGTTTGGATGTCGAGAAGATTGCCAAACTCATGACTAGAATCTTTTATGTGTTATTTTAAAGTGATCTACATGTACTATAAACACCTCCACTACATGTACTATAAACACCTCTAGATATGCTTTGCTACTTTCAATGTGAAGCTCAAAGACAATTACATCATCCAAAATTCAATCTTCTAAATCAACGTTCACTTATTATTTGCTAATTATGGAAACCAAAATACAAAATTTTCAATTTAAGAATCCTATCGGCCTCTCTTTGCACCTTTTGGGGCAATTTCTATTTTTCTAACCTTCTATTTCTGTAGATATCAATTGTGTAGTTGATGTCATACTTTTTATAAATACATTTCCATGGCTATTACGGTTCAATTAAGAGCCAATCTCTTGCAGAGTTCAGAGTTGAATTCATCCCTAAGTGCCTTTGCTTTAGGGAGTGATCTAGAAAAAACTTCAATGCCTAACAAGACTATGATAATCACAACCATAAATGCAGCTTGGGTAGAAGAAAACAATGTACTACATTTGTACATGCAGAGCCTTTGAATAGTTATTGAATCTTGTTCTCCTCTGCAGTGGACTAGGGGTCATTTAATTGTTGCCAACATCTGGTATGTTTTACTGAAAGAAATATCTGATTTCAATGAATCTGCCTTTGTGTACCAAGACTGGTCTGAATGGTAAACCATAAATGTAGCTTGGGCAAAAGAAAACAATGTACTACATTTGTACATGCAAAGCCTTCGAATAGTTATTGAATCATGTTCTCCTCTGCATTGGACCAGGGGTCATTTAATCGTTGCCAACATCTGCTATATTTTGCTGAAAGAAATATCTGATTTCAATGAATCTGCCTTTGTGTACCAAGACTAGTGTGAATGGTAAAATTCAATGAATTTGCCTCTGTGTGCCACTAGAAGTTGTTGGATGAAAATATCTCTTTTAAAGGAAAGAAATGGAATGGCTTTTTTGTTATTTGGATTACCAAAAGAAATGGCTTAGTTGAGATAGCTTATAAATGGAGGCACAAGTTCTGAGGCTCTCATGGTGTTATTTCAATATATTGGCCCTGTTCAAGTTTTGAATGATTCAGAAATCAGCAAATCTGTTAGATAGTGGAGGCAGGAAATTTGCACTTCTTTTCTATCAAACTTGGTAGCTAATAAAAGATGAGAAACAACTTAATCACACACCTGTTGGTAAAGGCCTAATACTAAGAAGGCAGGTAGAAGTGGATGATTGAGATTGTTTATAGTTTTAGCCAACAGTTTTATTGGTAACATGCTTAGTTTGAACTTTTGGTGATATTGTTTCATCACATAGGCTCTCATGCTGTTATTTCAATATATTTCCCCTATTCAAGTTTTGAATGATTCAAAAATTAGCAGATCTGTTAGATAGTGGAGGCAGGAAATTTGCGCTTCTTTTCTGTCAAACCTGGTAGCTAATAAAATATGAGAAACAACTTAATCACACACCTATTGGTAAAGGCATAATACTAAGAAGGTATGTAGAAGTGGATGATTAAGATTGTTTATAGGTTTAGACAATAGTTTTAATGGTAACATGCTTAGCTTGAACTTTTGGTGATATTGTTTCATCACATAGCCTGACTACAGTTAGCATAGTAGTTTTCTTTCTTTACATGTATTTCCATGATTTGGTAGACATTTATGTTGCACTGGTTGTGAGTTATTAATGGTTTCGGATGTGGATTAGGATTAAATAGCTCTTTGAGGAAATGTAATGGTATGCTAGATTTCTAGTTGATCAATTTGCTAGCTTTTCTAGATGTACTTATCATACAACAGACAAAGTGAAGAGAGGATCTATAACCAGGAGAAGTTGCATGAGCTTCAGACCTTTTCTGCTGTGGCCTACCCTATTTATACTTACCCTGTTGCACTATATGCTTGTAGATATGCAAGTTAATAACTGAGAATAGTTTGAAATTGGTTTCAAAGTACGAGTTTAGTGAATGTCATGTTCTAAAGCTTATTGTGTCCATTCTATTTAGAGATATCTCAGGCTAAAGATGTGTCGACACTTTAGCCTTTAGGTGAAGGCTTATCATCCAAAGATCATATTGTAACTACACTTTCTTTGTATCATAAATATGTGGTTTCACTAAGATCAATAATTTTCATTGTGGAGCAATGCCAATAGCTTTGGGACTTTATAACCTGAATTTTAGTAATTACCTTTGCTGATTTGATATGTCGAGTCTTAGGCCATCCAAACCAACTTAAAATTTTAGTTATAACTTTACAATTTTCCTTGGAATCTAAATGAATGGAATGTCAACTAAAGCAGGAGGCTTATGAGACTGTACTAAAGTTTTCTTTGTTGCTTCCTTAAAGACTATATGTTATATAAGAATCACAAATTGACAGAATGAGTTCAACCACACCAGGAGGAGGCTTGTAGTACTGGATTGAACTTTTATGCTTGCGCCATTTTAGATGATATATGTCATATAAGCATCACAAATTGATAGTTGAATTAGACATGTGGATTACATTTACTCTGATATAATAAACTTGTACCATTTTAGATGATATATGTCATATAAGCATCACAAATTGATAGAATGAACTACTGGTAGTGGATTTGAATTAGACATGTGGGTTACATTTACTCTGATATAATAAACTTCTTGTGTACTGGTGTTTAGATATGATTTGATGTGCTACTAGTGCAATAGTGGTTATTGTCATTGTAAGTAAGGTGATTATACCAACACATTTTTTATTAACTCAACAGCAAGCATGGCCTCCCCTTGTATGGGAATAATACAATGAAATGTTGCTGACTATCACCATTGAGAATAAACCACGGCTATATCATCAATTATTCTTAACACACACATTTTTCTTGTAATTTTTCTGAGCCCACCATAGAATTTATGTGTATGTTGAAGGAGAATGTATGTGCATGTTGAAGGTGGCTACTTATTTCAAATTGGGGAATTTGGCTTAAAATTATGAGTTCCAAACATAAATCCTATTTCAATGAGCTGGCTACACATCTAATTTTTTGAACTTCAACCTTGGGAACTAAGATAGATGATGACTCTTTTTGCTATGTGATTTGTTTCTTCTTTCTAAATGATGATGTGCCCAACCACATACTAGCACTTAGAGTAATATATTCATCTAAATTTGTCAAACAGTTTTAAGGTCAACAAAAATCAAAGCACTCCAGGTTGCTTAGTATGCCTAGCATAGTAGTTTTTCTTTTTTTACATGTATTTCCATGATTTAGCAGACATTTATGTTGCATTGGTTGTGAGTTGTTAATGGTTTCGTATGTGGATTAGGATTAAATAGCTCTTCGAGGAAATGTAATGGTATGTTGGATTTCTAGTTGATCAATTTGCTAGCTTTTCTAAATGTACTTATCATACAATGGACAAAGTGAAGAGAGGCTCTGTAACCAAGAGAAGCTGCATCAGCTTCATACCTCTTCTACTATGGCTTGCCCTATTTATATTTACCCTATTGCATTGTATGCTTGTAGATATGCAAGTTAATAACTGAGAATACTTTGAAATTGGTTTCAAAGTATGAGTTTAGTGAATGTCATGTTCTAAAGCTTATTGTGTCCATTCCATTTAGAGATATCTTAAGCTAAGGATGTGTCGACACTTTAGCCTTTAGGTGAAGGCTTATCATCCAAAGATCATATTGTATCTACACTTTGTTTGTATCATAAATATGTGGTTTCACTAAGATCAATAATTTTCATTGTGGAGCAATGCCAACGGCTTTGGGGCTTTATAACCTGAATTTTAGTAATTACCTTTGCTGATTTGATATGTTGGGTCTTAGGCCATCCAAGCCAACTTACAATTTTAGTTATAACTTTACAATTCTCCTTGGAATGTAAATGAATGGAATGTCAACTAAAGGAGGAGGCTTACGAGACTGTACTAAAGTTTCCTTTATTGCTTCCTTAAAGACTATATGTTATATAAGAATCACAAATTGACGGAACGAGTTCAACTAGACCAGGAGGCTTGCAGTACTGTATTGAACTTGTATTCTTGCGACATTTTAGACAATATATGTGATATAAGAATCACAAATTGATAGAATGAATTGTTGGTAATGGAGTTGAAATAGACATGCAGGTTACATTTACTCTGATATAATAAAATTCTTGTGTGCTGGTGTTTAGATATGATTTGATGTGCTACTAATGTAATAGTTGTTATTGTCATTATAAGTAAGGTGATTATACTAGCAAATTTTTTATTAACTCGACAGCAAGTGTGGCCTCCCCTTGTATGGGAATAATACAATGAAATGTTACTGACTATCACCATTGAGAACAACCCACGACTATGTCACCAATTATTCTTAATGCATACATATTTTTCTTGTAATTTTGCGGAGCCCACCATAGAATTTATGTGCATGTCGAAGGTGGTTGCTTATTTCAAATTGGGGAACTTGGCTTCAAATTATGAGTTCCAAACTTAAATCCTATTTCAATGAGCTGGCTACACATCTAATTTGTTGAACTTCAACCTTGGGAACTAAGATGGATGCTGACTCTTTTTGTTGTGTCATTTGTTTCTTCTTTCTAAATGATGATGTGCCCAACCACATACTAGTACTTACAGTAATATATTCATCTAAATTTGTATACTCAACTATTCAACAAGTTACAAGTAACAAAACTCAGCTACTGTTTTCTATAAATAAAGCCTGTAAAGTAAACTTCACATGTTAGTATACCCAACTATTCAATAGTTAACAAGTAACAAAACTCAACTACTATTTTCTATATCTAAAATGCCTGGAAAGTAAACTTCACACGTCATGACATAAGCTATAATATTTTGGCTTTAGCAGACCATATAGGGAATTAGTAAAACCACAAAAGAATTTAAGAAACCATGCAGTGTAACTTACAACACTACATTGAATCACCTAACAAACTTTAGTGGACAAGCATACCTGGGAAATGCTAGTTTCAGAAATTAGTGGACAAGCATACCTGGGAAATGCTAGTTTCAGAAAGTAACAAATATGTTGAGATGACCAAATGATGGAAAAATGCCTCACACAGTTTCTCATGATATACTAGCAAAATTCTCTTCAATGCATCTCCCTTATTTATGACTCTTCAATGTGCCTCATCCCTCAATCAATTGTGACTACTAAATACACCTTGGTCCTCCTCACACCAGATTCACAATGTTGCTTTACTTATACAATGACTCATAATACAACATGATGTGAATGCCAAATAATACCTAACAAATGTGTATTCTCCATGATGAAGTAGCTAATTTATAGATAAAAACTAACACTTTAAAACTGTTATATAGTTTTTTGGAAGCATCATGAAATTGACATTGAAATAGTGAGAAAACATCATCAAGAATGCAAAAATTTGGGGCCGACGAACTTGAAAGCTTGTAGGTGATTCTATTAGATTGAGAAAGCTTGTATTTGAAGCTCGATTTAAAATGTTACCAAATTCCATTCCTCGGTCTCGAAGCTCGCAAGTTCTCTATTCTTCAGGATGGAGTAGCAATAACCTCTGTTCTTCATGATGGAGTAGCTATTTTATAGATAGAAATTAAAACTTATAAAATTGTTTTGCAATTTTTTTTGGAAGCATCGTGAAATTCACATTGAAACAATGAGAAAACATTATCAAGAATGCAAAAATTTAGGGGCCATGAACTTGAAATCTTGTGGGTGATTCCCATCAGTTTGTATTGGAAACTCCATTTAAAAATGTTTACCAAATTCCATTCTTGGGTCTTGAAGCTCCCAAGTTTTGTGCTGTAGATTTAAGGACATTTAATATCCTCATGGCTTATATTACTATTCCCTGAAGAAGGAATCTTCCATAATAATCCTTTATGCATGTGCGCATTTGTTTGAAAATATTACTATTCCCTGAAGAAGGAACCTTCCATAATAATCCTCTATGAATGTACGCATTTGTTTGAAACTTTGATGTTCAATCATGTTTCCCTTGTAAAATGTTACCAAATACTGAATTCCATTCCTGGGTCTTGAAGCTCCCAAGTTCTGTGCTTTAGTTTTTAAGGAAATTTAATATCCTCATGGCTTATGTCATGATTCCCTAAAGAAGGAATCTTCCATAATAATCCTCTATGCGTGTACGCATTTGTTTGAAACTTTGATGTTCAATCATGTTTCCCACACAAAGGTAGACCATTTTTTTCCAGTCTTATCTAAAGAGGTCACAATTTTGTTTGGATGGCAAATTCTAAAATTTGACTGTGAGAGTGTTTAAATTGTTTTTGGATTGTGGAAATGGATTTAGCATCCACCATGAATGCCTAGGCACCCGAAATACTAAAGCTTGACTGCTGTAATTGACATTTTCAAAAAAATTAGCTGGATTTTTTCAAAATCATGCTGTAATTTCTATCATTTTCTGTGCAAAATTAAGGCACTCAAAATTCTAAAACGTGACAACTATAATCCACATTTTCAAAAAATTTAGCTAAATTTTTTCAAAATCATGTTGGAAATTTTATTACTATCATCATGGCTCCAACAATTTTTCATGCATTTTCAAATATGGAACAACGACCATGATGTTAATGAATTTAGGCATCTGTGATCCATATCAAATTTTTGAAGATTCTTCGGCAAAAATCCCATAGAGATACTTTTGTCGACGCGTTTCGAACCAACTAGTGTGGTTCATCGTCAGGACAAGTTGAATGAGAATATCTCACTTTGCACATTAAATAGAAAGGGCAGAATATCCAATGACCCAATTTTACTAGACAAGGTAACAGCTAAAATGACAACAGCTAGATTTGACCGGAAAACGACTAATTTGAGTATGATGAGGGGTAAAAACTTTATTTATTTAAATAAGTTAATACAATTATAAATGTAAGAGGGCCATTATAAATATATATTAGAATTAATATATTATCATAAATTAAATTATTTTACCTCAACTTGTCCTGACGATGAACCACACTGGTTGGTTCGAAACGTGTCGACAAAAGTATCTCTATGTGATTTTCGCCGAAGAATCTTCAAAAATTTGACCATGATGTTGTTCACAATGTCGTATCGTTTCTTTCACCTCTTCCATTACAATATAATAGTATTTTCTAATAACACCAAATAGGTAGCATATGGAAAATTTACATCTTGGAAGACGAAAAAAAACTTTAAAATAATGTACAAAAACATGTTCACATAAACAAAAACAACGACATGGATAATGGATAACCTCTATAAGACATTACTATTATTTACCAAATAGCCATATTTGAATACACATAACTAATCATTTCAATTATAACTCATTATCTTCCACCCTAGCTTTCAACGATGTCCATTCACGTGTTGCTATTTTTCCACACACTACTATTATTTACAAAATATCGATATTCAAAATACACATAACTAATACTTTCAACTCTAACTCATTATCATCCACCCTTTCTTTCAACAATCTCCATTCACATGTCGCTATTCTTCCACAAACTATTATTATTTACAAAATATGCATTTTCAGAATACACATAACTAACTATTGCAATTGTAACTCATTATCATCCACCCTGTTGAGCTTGCAACAAGATGATGGAGCTTAGTGAAAAGAGTCACCTTCACTAAGTGGGCCCACAGGCTATTTTTGGCGCAAGTCTATTTTTAGACATATGGATCATGTCTATGGATTGCAGGTTGTTGTTTATGGATGATTGATCAAGTTGGGAAAAATAGATGGACTTCTATTTTTAGATCACAGCGGAGTGACTACTCAATCTAAATATAGAACAGTCAAATATTATTAGCTCATAATAATATTTAGACTATAAACTTTGTCTTATTCTCTTGGAGCACTTCAGGATGAGCTACGGATGTGGTACATGCAGATCCCAGAAGGAAATACGTGGTTACCTATGGGATGACTAAAATTTGCATGCAGGACTTCAGTTAGAACTCAAGTGAGTTGAGTTTAGTGGACTGGAGGTGCAGTTGATGGAGTTGTGTTCAGTTTAGTTTTGTTAAACTGGTTGCATTTAGTCTAACTGGCAAATAGACTAGAGATGAGTTGGGTGAATTAGTTATTAATTAATTCACAAGTTATTAACTCATAATACAACTAATGAATACATCAGTTAACTCAGTTGCATGTGAGTGCATGTTCAGTTCAGCAGGGACAGGTGTTAGAGAATCAGATTGCTATCAGTTGTGACTATAGTTGTGCATCAGATCTTGCACAATCAAGGGATTGAGTATGCCAATGAGTTTTTCCACGTATTTTCCCATATTGTAGCTTGTGCTCACGTGATTTAGCCAAGGAAATACGTGGTTGCCTTGGAATTATCATCAGTTCTGGAGCAGGTATTGAGCAGCGGAGGCAGGCAAGCAGCGAAGGAGATTTGAGCCAGTGATTGATTCAGATCTGAGCTGTATTGTGTGTAACAGAGGTGGAGATACTTGTGAGAAGTATTATGCTGTGTAATGTTACATGACTCAATCATTAATATACAGATAGTGGGGTTTTTAGCGAGATGCTTTCCCCGGGATACATACTGTGTTAATGTGTGAATGCTCTTGATGTTTTATTGTTATTGATGCTGCTATATTGGTGATCAACGTAGAGGAGCTTATGTATTGTGTATTTTTTCCGCAATAGTACATGATCA
>APFE031375282.1:0-20131 GCA_000404065.3 Pinus taeda
GTTAATGATCCAACCATAGCTCGAAATGTTATTATTAGAACCTACACATTTAGATAACACAAGCCAACGATCCACGGAATATATGTAGCATCATCTAATCACTTTATTAAATAGATCAAAATAATTATTGAAATATATGAAACCATAACATCATATATATGAAAACAAAGAACTCTTTGCATTAATAGAAATGGAGTGAGTTACAACAAAAGTATGTGTTGATCCTGTAAAAGAGCTCCTCCAAGTTGACTTGTCCTTTCCTTGTTACAAAGTGCACCTCTAATCACCCTAATGCATGGGAATATATCTCTCACATCAACAACATAAGGGTAGAATCACTCTCCAAGATCCAACCCCTTGCTTATGGATGACAGTAAATATATATGTAAAGCAGGTAGTTCATGAATTCTTATTATTTTACCAATTAAGGCTTGAGCTCCACTTTTGATGGGAGGATGAGATCAAGGGATAAGGGGCGAAAAATCCAAGGTAGGATAGGATAGGATTCGAGACTTTTATCTTAGTTAAATGGTTATAGTATATCATGGAAGCTTCTAGAAGAAGAGTCTTCAGGATTCTCTTTCTTTTTCTTGAATTTTTAGAACGAGCGTAGGTTCATAGTGGAGCAACCTGTAGGTGATCAATGCAGTCCACAGTGGGGAAACTTGGTTGTCAATTCAATCCAATAAAAGGCTAAGGAGCATTGGTCCTTAAAATGGTTGAAACAAGGTGTTTTCAAGCAGAGACTCAGGGATAAGAATGAGTCATGCTTAGGTCTTTGTGTTATGATGATGAGAAGGAGGTCAAAGGATGTCAATTGATCAAGTTGAAGGCCTATTGACTATATGTGACAAAATGGCCTATAACAAATGCTTCCAAAAATGGAAAGGAGTTGCAAAGGGATCTGCATGCACATAATCCATGTGTCAACATGTCAAATTTATTTCTTTGTTTTAAGTTTACTTAACTATACTATTTTCTTAATTTAACTTTTACTTATTTTATTCCTTTTTACTTTTGTTGACTTTACTTGTTCTTACTATTTTTATAGTTTGTTTATATTTATATATATAATATATATATATATATATTTATTTAGAACTCAAGTTTATTATTTATTACTATTATTTACTATTATTATCTTGTATTGTTTATTTTTTTATTATTATATTTTTTTATTATTAATTGTTTTATTTCCTATTATTATCTTTTCTTTTTTATTTATTGTTTTATCTACTTATTATTATTATTATTATGACACGGCATTAAATACTCCCCCTCTTTAAGAAACTTCATTCTAACGTTAAGTTACATTTAGTTATTTAATTTTTTATTTTATTTTATTTGTTTATTTGTTACTTCATGTTTTCCCTACATCCTCTATTTAACTAGTATACCACCATGCATTTAAAGTTTACACATCACTTGGTAAATCCCAACGAAGCTCAAGTAATTTTTCTCAAATTTCAAAACCAAGCATAAAGCCTCATCAGTCTATACCATAGCCCAAGACTGGCCTCAAGGGTCGCGTCAAGGCTTAGACCTTATTTTCCCCAAGGCAAGCACTCGACTTAGTACTCAAAACAATAGTACTCTAGGCGTCTCGAAAGGTTGGCCCACTCCCTCCCACACTCATTGATGTGCACAACCCCAGAAATCAAAATTCTCATGCACCGTTAGGACTTTGACATCTCAATCCAATATCAGGTTCTCGACCTCCTCAAGATGGTCCCATAATCCATCAAGGGCTATATATCAAGAGTTATACAAGACAAATAAACCATTGGAATATGTAGTGATTATTGAGTCTTTCCCCAACCCATATGGTGTTACATATTCTCCCTCGCAGGTGTGGGCTCCCACAAGATCATCAAATAAACTAACCCTCTTAGCTAATTTGTGGATTTCCTATCAATCACCACATCTCAACATGAAACCAATGCATTAGTTATAATCATAACATCATAATATCATAGAAAATGTTGTAATCCTCGGAGAAAATTCCTAGATATGGGAACCAGTGTCCGAGACATATAAAGATTAATAAAAATTCTTAGAAATTGTGGCTAGAGCAACAGGCCATGAATTCTACAATGAATTACCTAATTCAATAAACCTATTCCTTGAACCAAAATGGCGAGAAACAATGTCATGCAAAGCCTTAAATTAAACATGTGTAGAAGAAAGTGAAGGAGACAAGGTTTTGGCACAAGAAATTAAGAATTTGTGCTTCAACTTTATAGAGAGAATAATGAATAGAGAAGGAAAATTTGAATGATTTTTTGTAACATGGAGCATTCAAGAAGGGTTTCAAACTTAAAACAAATTACTACAAATAGTAAATTCACGAATTTAAATTTGAATATCCTGTTGCATCATACACCATTCCAAAGAGGAAAAAACATAAATGTAACCACATACATAGAAAATAAAACAATGTTTGCAAAAATACCCACTGTTGGAATCAAACTAAATTTTATTATTGATTTCACGAGATTTTTCCATTAAAGTGTCTTCATGAAAAACTCTTGATTTCCCATGACTCTAAACCACCAGACCCTTACAAAGTCTTACTTTCAAATTTTTATTTCCCGGCTCAACCTAACTAACTTGTTAAACACAACTATGGTGAAGACATAATATGAAAGATAAGAATTGAATGTATCTATTATTCACATCATATACATTTATAATACATTGGTGTGACCCTTCGATTCATATTCCAAGGTCTCTTGAAATCCTTTTGATCGTTCAACTATGACACCATAACCCTTAGTAGATTAGGTGTCCAACATTCCCCCCATTAATTCGAAGGGGTATATACGAGTCTAAGAAGAAAGGTATAATACAAATTACAATAATGTATGATAACAATATGTTGAATGAGCTCTTTGAAATGAAAGTATAAGGTGGGAGAACTTGAGGTCTCAACCAGTGGTGGTTTAAGGATGAACACCAACACTATAACGCTTAGTGTAGTTCTTGGAACTCTTCCAAATATGGCAAGAAGTTGAGGTCTTCTGCTAGAGGAAGTGCTCCTAATACTTTGAAGAGGGAGACCTTCAACCTGGAAAAGGGATGTCTACAATCTGCAGTAGTTCGAAAGAGCTCGCCAACCAAATGAATGCTTAGTGTGATTCCTGTACCTATTCTAAATCTGGCATGAAGCTGAAGTCTTCTGCTAGAGGAAGTGTCCATGATGCTTTGGAGAGAAAGACCTTCAACCTGGAAAAGGGAGTTCTGCAATCTGTGGTGTTTTAAGGAAGGCCACCAACCAAAGGCATGCTTAGGGGCTTCTATGTCTTTGTCTACAACTATGAATATTGGTATGGTTGTCTCTGGTTGTAGGCTCAAGCTCGCTGGATTTAACTTTTAAACTTGTGTATGACCATCAATTCCCCCCTTGTCAGATACAAGGTGAGAAGATGAAGATATCTCAACTGTAATATTTTTCAATACTCTAGAAGAAATTAGGACATATGACTTTATATTCTTGGTTGTTGAATCCCATTGCCAAGAACCGATCCATCCAAGGTGAATATTTGTTCTTGCATGAGTTTTGTTTTTGAAGCATTTGCATGAAGAATGAGTGTGATGACCTTAATTCTTTCACGAGTGAAGATCAAAACAATTCTTTCACATGGCACACTTGATCACAATGTTGGCATCTGATGACTTTTGGCTGTGAATGTGGAGGAGGAGAGTCTGGAACATGCAAAGGTGAACTACCATGAAGAAATCATGCACTCTGAAATTTGATGGGCTTTGAGTAACATTGAATATGAAATCATGCCTCCTTATCACATCCAAGACCTGTTTTGTGCGTGTTTCTTACAATCTCTTCCCAAGGTGTGATGGTGGGCTTGGGAGGTGGAACCTGAACTTCTACATCTGCATGCAAATCTGCTCTTGAAATGGGCATTGAATGTGAATCAACCTCAACCTTACTGATTTCATCACTTGATGTTTGCTAACAGGAGTTTGTTTCAATCTTGAATAGAGGATTGTTTTGAATAGAAAATAGTTTAGAATAACAAATATGTTGAAGCTCATCTCACTAGAATTAAGATTCTAATTTAAAAAATCAATCTTTTCTTGTGCATTTTGCAGACATATTTTAATGTTGAAAATATTGTCCTTGTTAATGTTTCCCATCTCATATACAATGGAATGTATTAGAGTACTTAACAACTTTAACATATCATCAAGTTTGGCCATTTTCAAAGAGTTTAATTTTGTGGATTCAAATGTACTTGCAAAACCATATAAAGGGGTGCTCACTTTGCCAAATGTTACACCAAGGCCAAATGAAGAATTAGAGTACGAGAAAAACTTACAAAAGGGCCAGTAATAACACCAAATGTAATTATAGTACCAAACTTGGATAATAGTGCGTTGCTACCCTTCACCAATAGTGTATTCAAACAAAGGCCACAAAACTATAAAAACAAAATTTATATGTTGTTTTTCGAAGTCACAACATGCAATATGAAGGTCATGCAACTTTGGTTGTCGTTGGGAAAAGAAGAAGTCCATAGGCTTCAAACCGAGGTCCTATCATGTGTTTGCTAGATAGTCTTTTATTTCTCCAAGTGTTTTGAGCCAACACATTTATAACTTCAATGTTGTATTCCATGGTTTCAACGTCAATTCATCTTATTATCCAATGAATGCACGTAGATAAATCGACATACCTGTTATTATCCAATGAATGCACGTAGATAAATCGACATACCTGTCACAAAAAACGAATAACAGGAAACAACACACGGACTGAGCAAGGATTAAACTTCTTACGGACAAGACTTTACGACTTCAATCAACACCCAATGTAAGCCTAATTTGGAGAGTATTCAACCAGAAATTGAATGCACCGTAATGAGCATTGTCCCTATTCGTTGGCTTGCTGATTTGTTCGAAGAGGAAGCTTCGTTGGCTTGCTGACTTGTTCGAAGAGGAAGTTTCGTGGTCGAAAAGCTTTTGTCATGAGGTAAACCAATATTGGAAATTGGTGATGTTGTAGAAAGGGTTACCTACCTGAACGTACAATCAGTGTAGGCATAGAATACGTCCTTCGACCAAATCACATTAGTTGAAACACACAACTCCAATGCACCTATAAATACACGTGGCCTTGCCTATGTAGGTCGTAGATCTCATGAGGAGGTTCCATACCAATAAGATCATTTATCTATCATAGGATTTGTTTCAACATCGTGACACGACACTACGAAACCTCAAAGGTATAGCTAATTTTAGATTCTCTACTGCAGAATCAAACTTAGCTGCACCAACTCCATTCCTGGAATAATTCTACGTCCCAGGTCATAATGGAAATGATGTTCCAAAAGGTTGACTATATTGAGTAGTTCAGCGAGAAACTTATCGTAAAACAAGACAATGAGAACCCAAAAATACTGGATGTTCACAATACACAGTCGAATGAAGTAAGCAGGGCAAAGTTCTTGACTCCATGAGCGTTTATTTTTCTTTATGAAAATCAATTATTCCTAACATTCTACAATCGTACAGTGGGTGCATGGAATTTCATAGGGGTGTTGGTTACCTCATTTGAGGACCACTTGCTATAGCATATGGAAATTTCTTTGTGAAGATTCATGCCAATGATCCAAATGTTTAGATTAGTCCTAAAAAAAACCCGAATGCATCTACAATTAGAAGTACTGTAGAAGAAGCGACATCACTGCCTTATTCTACGATGAAGAGAAGAATGAAATATATACTGCCAATTGGCATGGATTAATTCATGTATGGTCTAACTGAATAATGCATGTAAGTTGTGCATATCCAGTCAATCATCCACTTGATTTTATGTCGAAGTCTCAAGCACTATAGCCTGAGTCACATATAGAAGCAGGTCTACAAAGGCCAAATAAAACATTGAAAGTTACTGGTGCCAATTGGTTGTGCATAGAACCGTCCAACACATCTAATAGTGTATTCAATCTCCATTTTCAGGCATCATCCCAAAAGTATAATCCTTTACGTTCATTGATTATAGTGGTAGTCTCAACTACCAAACCATTGAAAATCAAAATCCGCATAATTTGGACCGAATCATATAAGCAGAAGATTTAGCCTTAACCTTTAGCAAATTATTGTTTATTCTTCTTCTTCGGTGGTCATGTACAAGCAAGAAACTGATGTGAATTTAGAACAAGAAAGTCGATAACCAATACAACATACAAACAAACTTGAACACATTCACAATTCAATGCATGCTTCGAGGCAGGATCAAGTCAAACTCACATTTGATTGCAGGAATTACGTTATTCAACCATATACTAGGTAACGTGAGGGGACACCATTCAATGCAAATAAGCAGCAATACCAATACCAGGATTAATCAACACACAAAATATTATTCAATACACAGTTGCATAAATGCTCTGGCGAACGCATCAGACAAGTTGAACACATATGATGAGTTACTACAGAGTAGCGCAGATAAACGGTCGTGCAACGAACTTAGCATGAGTCTTGTTGGGAGATCAATATGACAACGTGCAGAAAAGGTTCTTTTAGTAATGGACAGATGCCAGGGAAACGGATGGCGGGGAGACGAAGGTAGGGTTTACTACAAGACCTGAAAATGAGAGGCACGACAGGCTGGAAAATATAAAAACAACAGAGATATAAAATTAGGGAGGGCGGGAATACACTTTCACTATGATACTACGTTAAACACAATTACGATAAACATTGAATGCATGTATTATTTATATACAATGGTGTAGCTCTTGGATTCATCTTTCAAGATTTTTTGGAATTTTTTTTGACTATTCAATTTTCACAACAAAGATATTTCTTAGAATTTTTTTAACTGTTCAACTTCCACAACATAACACTTAATGGATTAGATGTGCTACATAAATAGTTGTCAACTAAATTTTTAAAACCAATTTTGAAACAGTTGTAATAATTGTTTCTCCGTTCTCTCCTTTTAGAAATTTTAAAAATAAAAACATTTAAAACTTTTATATACAATTATATATATAATATTTATTTTTCCCTTTCTATAAACTAAAATCCCTTCAATATAATTATTCTAGTAATTATAGATAATACCTATGTAAAAACATTATGGTTAGCCCAAATGAAGTCTTTGTCTTTTAAAATTTGAACACAGCACTAAAGGAAACATGTGGCACGCATGCATAATAATAAAATTATTAATCGATAAGTGGCCCCGTGACCCTCCCTATGGACATATCCGAGAAAGGTGGTTTCATAAAATCCGAAAACTGCGTCCGAGATCACACTTAAAAGTTCCAGGAAACAAGGATGAGTGGTGCCGGAAAAACTATGGACCGTCGATTTGTTTGACAAGTAGTTTGATTATAGTGCTTACGGGACCACTGCTTTGCATAAGTTTAGTGTACTTTGTGTTGTCTGGACTCCATTGATTTGAGCACCGTCAGCATGAGCCATCGATCTGTAATATTGAACGCTATTGACTATTGACCTTGATATTCAAATAATTATCCGTACGAGTTAATAAAGAGCAACCTTGTTTTAGGTATAATTAATTTATGTAGCTAAAATATTTATCCGAGACTCAGAGAATGAAGCTTCTTTAGATATAATTAATTTATGTAGCTAAAATATTTATTTGAGTCTCAGAGAATGAAGCTTCTTTAGAATGCAAAACTAATGAAATTGTGGGAACAATTGAAGACTGAATATCTATTTCCAAAACCGGGATAATACTCCTCAGTAATTTACATGGGCATTACCTTTGATGAAGTATAATAGTTGTTTAATGATAGACCGTCGTGTTTGGACTTGATTTTACGAGGCATCGGACAATTTAAAAAACTTAGCATCATTTTTTCAAACATTTCATGGGTTTGTTGGAAGGGATTTTTGTTCTTTTCGGTTGGAAAAACTAAGTTACAACATAAAATAATTCACATACTAATTCTTGTATGCTGTCTGGAGAATATGCAACATTTTGAATAGTAAAAATTACATGTTCACATATGTCATAAACCACATGTTTTATATCTTGAAATGAGTTACAACATCAACTTATCTGTATCGAGAATATATATGCCACCACCTAACTTCATATCATACCATCATAAATATGAGAATGATACATATCAAATATAGAGAAATAATACACTATAATATTCTTATAATACTTTATCGACAAAAAAACATTTCATTGCCTAAATAATCAATGAATACCAACTATGAATAATATTATTGAACATCCGTTTATGATCTGATCCATCTCATCAATACTATTAGTGATATGTTTTCATCAAGATACCAATTATTTTATATCTTTTCATCAAGATACCAATTATTTTTCAATAATCATTCCCTATTCTTTTAACTAGGAAGTTGGATATTTACCTAGGGTCATAGACATCATCAACAACCCAAAATCACACAATTATACACCCTCGTGAGGTAATAATATTACGTCAATTCCATCAAAAGATAAAATGCTAGTAACTAGGATACAACGTAGGCACATGATCACATTCTTGCTACCAACCCCTAAATAAATATAGTGAGCATTATCAAAATAATCAACAAATCATATTTTAGATGACTTATTGTGGATGAACGCCATGGGAAAAATTCATACATTTATAATTAATTGATGGTATCAAGTCATAATTGAGACAACATCAAAAATCACATAATTTAATAAGGGATGTTGTTACTATGAGTTATTCCAAAACTCCCTAGGCCAAATGTAACTTTAATCTATTTTTATCAACAATATTAATAGTTATATCAAAAGAAAACCAACGGTAAATAAAATAGACATCCTAAATTAATAGACAAGTACATATTAGCTAAGAAATCGATATTCAAGAAAGTTAAACATTGTTAACACTTCAAAAATGCTTTTAAGAATAACTGCAATTGCAAACTATTTGCAATTTAATTTGTTTCTATATAAATTATCTAATTTACGTTTCCACATAGTAAATGAAATACTCTTTTTTTATCTTTAATATACACTCAAACTTATTAAATTCTATCAATAACTAATGTAAATTCAAAATATTATTACTAACTAGATTCAAAATGTCACTCAAATGATTATTAACATAATATAAATCAACCATGAAATTTATAAAGTTCACATTTATAGATAATTTGTCAACTAATTAATGTATATAAAATATTCCAAAAATAACTTATCGAATTTCTCTCTATATACTGAATTTACCCACTTATAATGTGACATAAAATAATTAAAATTAAGTTTTGTATTCAACAATTTTATCACCATTTTAGTAATCAATAAATATCGAGTTATTTTTAGTGTGACCTTTTTTAATCTTTTCTAGTGAGTTTTTCTTGTCTAATTTCTCTAATTTATTGAAATCACAAGCATGATGAGTAACCCCTACACAATCGAAGTTCCCTAAAGGTTTTTCAAGGTGTTGAATCCATATATACAGTTAAAAAAACAAATTTAAATAACATAAATGAAAGTTTCACCTCAATTTTTTCTCCTTCATACACCAAAAAATCTATAAATTCACACTAAAGACAAATATAAATAAATATATATAATATTTATTAACATAAAATAATTTATTACACCCACATTTCTAATTAAACTTAACTACTTTCTATACTAAAAATATAAAAACAATAAAATAATTTATATTTTAAAGATAAAACTTTATATTCCTATGGCTTAATCTTAAGAAAACTACCATCCTTTCCACTAATATAATGAATGTTTAACCACTAATATAATGAATGTTTAGCTAGGTATGAATTTCAGGTTGTATATTGAATTTCGAAAAAGAGTGCTGATTTTTTTAAGGTAGGAAATTGGAGAATGCTTGGAAAACAGTATCCCTCGTTATCATATTTCTGTCTATTCTCGCAACTGCATCTTTGAAGATGAATTTATCTTTACTAATTTAAATTTTTCAACCAATGCCCTATTGCACTAGGGACTGACAATTAGAGTGCACTATTGCACCAGGGACCCAACCATTAGAGTTTTGTTTGTGTTTAACGTGGAGTTGTAATATATTATTTGTGAATGCATTATATATATCTTATATAAATAGTTTTTCATTAAAAAAAAAATATTTTGAAATTCTTTTTCATAATGAAATATTTATTAAAACATTTTTATATAATAATTTAATATAAGATTTTTTTTAAAATTTAGTATTTTTTTATTTTATTTATTTAATTTTTATAAAATTTGGCAGGATTATATTTTCATCATGTTCAATATATCACCCAAATTAGAACAAGAAATTTAACCAAAAACTTTATATAAAAAAATACTTTAATAAAATACTTAATCACCATCTATCCATTACAATTTCATTACAATTATTTTTCTAGTATTTTAAAATTATTTATAATAACCAATATTGTTACAAATGCATTTTCGATATTTTAGGTATGCTTTAGGCCTTATTTATGTTTCTGTTTTTATACTCCTACAAGAGTCGTGAATAGGTAGAAGATTTACCGTCTTTGTATATCTCTTAATTAGAAACATTTGTGCTTTGGCAATTGGTGTCGAGTGTTGAATACAAATTCATTGGATCCGAGTTTGAAAAAGGGACCATGTTTTGCGTCGCTCTTACCTATTATACATGTTTCAATCTCTCTACCTAAACAAAGGGAATTTCCCTAACAAAAATAACCAAAAATACATCCACTATTTTTCATTAACTCCATTGCTTTTCATTTCTTCTCTATCTTTCTCCCAAATCTTTGATTTAATTAAACCCGACATCTGTTATAAATTTTCATCGAGTTTCCAATAGATTCACGCTCTCACACCCATTCCTTCAATCCTCTATCTTTTCAGGAATCCTTGATATGAAGATAAGAGCACATGCATTCCTGCAATCATATATCCTTTCATGAACCTATGGTATGCAAATAAGCGTCAAGAACACTATCTTTTATAAATGTTAAATATTACTTTGCCTCAAATGTCAGAAGTTCAATTCCATTGCAATACCCATAAGTTCATTTTAACCAGTCATCTAAATCACAATCTAGAATAAGTTGATTTCGTTCTACATGTTCTTCAACGAAAATCTATAAAATGTGAAACCCTCGTCTACCTCTTTCTCAAGAAGATCCGAGAAAAATCGCTCAGCCTGGTATGACAAGATGTCATTGCGGTAATCCTACCATATGAGAACTCGGCCATTCATATCTAAAATTAATAGTACCATGGCCGAGAATAAGGAAATTCTGAGACGATGCCTTGTTTTGATTAAATTTCCTAAATTTGGTTACAAAGATTCTCTTTGTTATTTGTTTGCTACTTTGGCAGAATAAATTTTTTAACCCCCATTTCACGCGGTAACTCAAGGAAGTTCTTAAGTTCTTATATTTATAAACAAACAAAACTTTCAAATATTACTAAATTCATAAAATTTAATTTAATTAACGATTCACATCATATGCTATAAAAATAAATGAGGATATAAAGCTTAGTTAGCCCAAGATGTTTATGTTCTTTTTGATAAAATCATGAGTGGGTGGTTACAAATAGAAATTAATAGATATAAAAAGTTTACAAATTAATATTATAGGTATTCTGATAAGATTAAGAATTTAATTTAATATAGATTTTTAACTAAAACCAAATATCTATGTCAGGACTTATAAGCCTTAGGGGTTGTAACTCCTTTTGATACCATACTAACAAGTCAGAATTAAAATATACAATTAAATACATCAATTTATATGATTAATAACCAACACGCAAACTATTCAGTTATATGGCATAAAATTTTTGGAAACCACTAGCAACAACTATATGGCATAAAAATTTTGAAGACCACGAGCAACGAAGAGTTACTTGTAGCGACCATTTGCGAAATTTTGAGGTCTAAAATGGGCCTCCCAAGAAATTGTACAACCAAAATAAAATTTATAAGAACCGATAGAAATCAAGATGATGATGTTTACTATGGGGATGATTCACCATTTTTGGAGTAAAAAATAAAAAGATTAAAAAATAATAAAACTATTTTTTCAACTCGTATTTTCAACTTATCTCCCTAAAGTTTTACTCAAATTTCAAGCAGAAGTACTCATTGGATGCAAAATTTAATTCCTCATCCAAAGAGTACCCATGTTGCATACTTTCAATGGACCCTACTACACGAAAAATGAGAAATACATAGAAAAATGTTATTGCAATCCTGCTTTTCATGTCTTTCTTAGTTTTTGTGTAGCAAGGTCCATCAAAAGTTTAAAAGTATGCAACATGGGTAATCCTTAGATAAGGAATCAAATTATACATGCAATGAGTGTTTCCACTTGAAATCTGAGTAAATCCATAGGGCAATAAGTTGAAGATATGAGTTCAAAAAAATAGTTTTTTCTTTTTTCCCTCTCATAGATGATGATGTAAACTAATATTATTTTATTATTTTCACTATTATTTTATAATTTCCTTAGGATACCCATTTTAGACCTAAAAGGATTATAATTCAACTTCATGTACTGTACTGTATGGGAAGGATGTTCCTGTTGTTGCATGGTTTGCTAAAATGTTGCAATCTAAATCATGATTGCATAGAATAATTCATGTAATGAATGGTATTATAATGTCATTTACTTCCTCATATAAGTATAATGTGTTGGAATCACAATTGTTTTCAAAACCAATATTTATAGGTGTTAGTCTCAGCTATAATATCCAGAGTTGAGTTATGATTTATTAAAGTTGGTTTTTCCATGTTTAGAAAGATACTGGGAGCTTTGAATCAATGTCCAACAATATACCCCAATACTAGGGGGTGAGTTTCAAATTCAAAAGTTCTTTCTCTGATTATGTTGAATAGATTAGTTGATTTGTATTAAGATTAGTTGATTTATGTGGAGTTTATTGTCCTACAATTTTTAAATTGAAAGTTCAGGAAAGAGGATTAAAAAATGTAATGGTATTATGGGGAGTAGATAAATTGACTGATATTGGTTTATGTGGTGATTATTTTTCACTTGAATATCTTCACCAAAAATTTGTAAACCCTTGATGTAACCCTGGGAACAAGAGTTTGAAAATAATCGACTAAGTCCTTCCATATCCAGTATAAATAAGAAGGTAGACATGGGATCACCTTACTTGAAGCTACATGACGATTTAAAAGGACAAGACGAAGAACCATTAATTAAAATTGACAAAAATGGGGAAGATAAGAGAATGAATCCAATAGATTAAGTTCCAAGAGAATCAATTTGCATCCATAACTTGTAACATATGGTCCCAATTGATTCTATCATAGGCCTTAGACATATATAATTTTATCAGCGTACCTAGTTCCTTTGAGGTCTTCAACGAATGAATGATTTCCTAAGTTGCAATAATACCATCAAAGAATCTTCCCTCAACAAAACCAGTCTACTCTAGAGAGATAAGAACATATAACAATGGTTTCATATGTTTAACAATCATTGTGGATATCACTTTGTAGATAGCATTACATACTTCTATAGGGTGAAAACCACTAGGATCCTCTGATTCTCCATTTTTGAGTATCAATGAGATAAAAGTTGCATTGAGAACCACCCCCGCCCCCCCCACAACAATTGAGATTGTCTAGACTCCTCCACTATATCATGAATTTCATGGCCTAAAAAATACCATCTTGCTTTATAAAAATGAGAAGTGAGCCCATCTCGTCCCAATGATTTATTACTCAACATCTCTGTTATCACAGCCTCTACATTTTGAAAAGAGATCAGGCACATCAAATCCACATTGTGCTCCTTATTGATAATTTTTGGAATACATGTCAAATTTATATTTATGTTTGATTTTGTATTATAAGAGGGCTTTGCTGAAATACTCCTATTATAATAAATTAGTTCATCTTCAATTTTCGAGTGCATTATTTTTTGTATGCTATCTCTTCTAGTAGTTGAAAAAATCCTATTTGAATTATGACACTATAGCATGGATTTATGAAAAAAATTAAATTTCTTTCACCCTTCTTGAGCCAATGATCTCATGATTTCATCCTCCAAGGTATTTTTTCCTATTCTCTTCACATTTCTAATTTATTTAAAGTGTTTTCTTCCTCTATCACTCATTCAGGAGCTCTTCCTTTGAGAATCATATATTTTTGTAACATATGCATTTGATCTTCCATTTTTAATTTCTCTTCAAAAATGTTTCTGAATTCTTGTTTATTCCATAATTTAATTTTAGCTTCCAACTCCTTAAGTTTCAATTGAAATATGTGCATTTTGTTCTTACCTTTCACCAAGATCTCCTCCCACCATCCTTTGGTTCTCTCCACAAAATATGGCATATGCAACCAAAATGTTTCAGATGAAAAGGGCCTATTTTGGGGCACTTAATTAAGGTCAATTTCAAACTTTACCAACCAATCATCCAACCCAAGATAGGGAAGGATGGAAAATTCGATGAAGATATCTTTATGCAAAAATTCCTTAGAGACAAAAGAAATAATCCAAGCAACTAGCCACTTGATGCCTACCTCCTCTTCTCTTATTCCAAGTATATATTCCATTAATAGTGGGTACATCTACTAATCACAGTCGCTCAATGAATCTTTCAAAGGAGGCTAAGTCAAAATATAGCTTACGAAACTCACCCTTCTTCTCTACCAAATATCGAATGGAGTTAAAGTCTCCACCTAAAGTACATAGTGAATATGGGATAAAATGTTTATGAAACAAAATATTCTCCAAAAAACGTAATTTTTCTCCTGACACAGGTGGACCATACACCGATGTCACGGTTACCATCTCCTTGCTCCCAAGATATCAAAATATTACTATCAGAATTTGATGACATTCCAACCATTCCTCAAAGACAAATTCTAATGGATTCCTCAAGATTGCAAGCCCCCCACTGCCATGGACATCCAAAGCCATGAGCTCACAACCCCTCCATCAACTTTCACAAATTTTAGACAATTTGTTCCATAAAATCTTAGTTTCCTGTAAAATTACCACATTTCGCTTTTTATTCTTAATGCTATCCCACAAATGACATTGATTTCCTTTGTCATTTAAAACCTACATATTCCATGTAAGAATCTACATTATAATGATTTTTTAGAAGGTGAAAAAAAACTATAAGATCATAGTTGCTTGTCCCGAGTTTATTAATTCGTCCCCAACATCTAGTAGCATGTCATGCTTTGACTTCCACCCCTTCCATTTAGGATCTGTTACCAGATATTTGAGGAATAACTCCTTTCCTTTTTCCTTCAATTCGTGTACTGAGGGAACCCCATTTCCCTCCAAGGAATTATGTTATTTCTAATTCCTCTAATCAATATATGCTTTCACATAATTATCAGATTGTTCTTTTGATAATTCGGCTAAATCCCTCTCCTTCAAATCATTTAGGAGACCTACCAATGTGAATTCTTCTTCTGAAGGAGACTCAAAATTCAACTTTCTTAGCAGTATTACTTCATCAATACTTGCAAAAATATTCTGAAACAACTTCTTTTACATCCCGTTTGGTTTTTTTCACTTTTGTGGTTGTTTCTCTTGCAATGGCTCGGTGGCTTGTTCTAACATGAGAACATCATTTGGAACATTTAAACTTGGACCTTCCTCCATTTCTTCTGATGACACAAAATTATATTTATCCTTAATTTTCCTTAGTTCTTGAATATTCCTACCTCTGTTATTTCATCAACGAGATATGACTTCGATAAAACCCTTATTTACCACTGATCCGAAGCCCTCCTATTGTTTTTTCTGTATTGAAAAATCTCAAAAGAAATGACCATTTTCAAGAAAATGTACATGTTTATAATCCAACATTCATGTCCAATTTTCTCCTTGATAGTTAAGGTCAATGGATTCTGGAAAGCGTTGAGAAATATTCATATAAACACATAGGCGTGCATAAGACATGTTTTTACCCCGCTTCATTGCTTCTAAAACTTTGACAAATCATCCCAATAATTCCCAATATCCCCCATAATTTTAGGAATCCAAAAATCAACAAGAAGAGAATAGAGTCTTACCCATATAAGAGCCGCCAAAAACACTCCTTTATTTGGATTGAGGCGTTCTTCCCAATGCCGTATGTATAAACTTACATTGTTGAATAAACCTCCTTAAAAGACCATAGCCTTATCTTTAAAATTCAAGAAAATTGTAGTAGTGAAACCCTTCAAACCTAATATCACATTAGCTTCACCTTTAGGTTGTCGTTTCTATTGTATCCAATGCTCCAACTCCTTAGTAGGCTATCCTCCAAAAAACGTATAGATGAAAGCATGGTATTTTATTCCTTTTTTATAGTGCTTCAAGTACTTTGGCAGAATGACAAATTTAGGGTTTTGAGTGAATTTTGGAATACATTTATGCCTCAGGCTAGCTGGCCATTTTGCACCCAAAATAGGAATTTTCTATGTGGTTCCACTATCCCAGGGCCTTTCGCCTTTATCTGAAACTTGTGTTGATTTTCCTACCACAACATTCTGGAGTGGGCAACCCCTTTGTTCGGACACTCATCCCTACTACCCATAAAAACCCTCAGCACTAATAATAGGCCTAATAGGCCTAGAAACCTTGAACGGATCAGTAAAATCTTATAAACCCTAATAATCAGAATCAAAACTCTCCAAGTTTTAACATCAAAGCCTTATTCATTCGAATAAAAATAACCTATTCATGATAAATATTTTTAATTCATATTTTTAATATACTTTATCTTTCTTTTTTTTCATAAAAAAATTTAAGAAATTTAATTTAATTTTTTTCATAAAAATTTGGTCATATAAATTTCGGTGAATTGTGATTTTTCATTATTTAAAATGGATAAAGAAATTCAATACACTTATAATTCTTGGTTTTAAGAGTTTGAATATTTTGCACTTTTCGATGTTTATGTTTCCAGTCTAGAATAAGACTCATCAAGTCCTGATGATGAATTTTGTTCTAGACTCGGAACATAGACATAGAAAAATGAAGACTGTGGAATATCTGATCTCTCAAAATCAACAATTAAACCATAGAAATCTCCAATCCATTACTTATAATTCAAATAAATGCCTATCAAATTTTAACTAAAATTGACCAAAAATAAATCTAAAAAATACCCATACATCTCACAAACTAACCTATGGTAAAATACATCTATAAATACCAATTAAACTTTCATAAACCAAGGTTGATGCAATGATCTTCTCATTGTATGTTTTATCTCTATCACAAATATCTCATAGATTGTTGGAGTAATATGTGAAAATTATAACCTACGGTAAAATACATCTAAAAATACCAATTAAACTTTCATAAACCAGGGTTGATGCAATGATCTTCTCGTTGTAAGTTTTATCTCTATCGTAAATATCTCATAAATTGTTGGAGTAATATGTGAAAGTTATTTGGCCAAAAATTTTGGAAACACCTACTTTGACTCCAAATTTCTTTCAAAATTACACTTTTCCTATTATATAGATACCCTGACTTCTAACATCAAATGTCCAAAATGTCACATTAAGCATACGCATGTGCAGCCTAAGTTTGGAATTAATACAATGCCCATCACCATTTGTCCAAAATTTCACATTAAACATATGCATTTGCATCCTAAATTTGAGATTAATATCAATGCCCATCACCATTTAATAAAATGTTTGTTGAACAACTGCTAGAAATTCCATTAACCAAATGTGATCATCAAATACTAAACTAAAAACTAAATTAAATCATCCCACATGCAGGACAATATATGAGATAGAACTCGCATTTCAGTGTTACACGAATTGCACGCAAACACTTCAGTGTTGAATACTTCAAGCCGGTAGCTATCCCTTAGTCTGCAAAACAAGAGGTCACTAACAATATTGCATCTGCAGTTCTCAAGTGCTCAACTTTTTCCCGCCCATTATCTCGATTTGCAGTATTTCTACTGGTTTCAAACCCTACTCTGTTGGTGTTTTTTGGCTTCTTGGTTTATACATACAATTATATTTGGTTGAGAAATGATGTATGCTTGATCTCTTCCACTGTAAATAGATATATATGAATTCCCACGTCAGTACAGCAGAATTAATGCGTCTGGGTTATTCGGACGATGGAGGAAACCCTACAAAATCATGTATGGATGAGAAGTAGCAGGTGGTGCACCAAACAATTATCTCCCCTAAGGTCCTATTTTGCAACAATTACAACATATTTGCTTGAGAAGAATAGCTAATAGGACATGCCTGTCTATTTCTTTAATTTTTAGGATCACTCATGTTCACAACTATTGAACACGGAATTGATTGGATTTGCATTGCAGTGTTAGTGTTCTATGTTCTACGTGTGCATAAACCACGTTGGCCAATGACTGGAAATTCAGTATTGAGGATGGGGTGCCCATCAAGGACAGGAACTCGATATCAAAAAGACTTGATTACATGAATGACAATGAAGGGAAAGGGGAGAAGATGCTAGGAGGCAAGGGAAGGGTGATCTACCAAACACAGCCCCTTGCACTGTTTTCTCCTTAAAAGAGTCAGGCGCTTCTACACTCTCTTTATTTATCGGATTAAGACTATTGATCTGAATACAAATTGATACAGATGATGAGGCGTGCCCTTTCCTTTTATATTTTGAACCTTTTAGCTTTATATTTCTATTAAAATTGATTACATTTAGTGTCGTGCATTCTGATACAGCAGAGGTTAATTTCACACTAACACATGCAACATATATAAGTTGAATATAAAGGAATTTATAAGATTGATTGTTCTTGTTGGAGACAGAGAGTAACAGATCCAACATATATAATTTGAATATAAAGAAGTTTATAAGATTGATTGTTCTTGTTGTAGAAGTTATATTGGAGAGACAGAGCATTCTTTAAAAACAAGACTTAAACAACATGGAGCTGATATCAAGAATGGGAGATGAGAGATCTCGCACTTTAGCGCTTGCAGAGCATTCCTCAAAAACCAAGCATCATGTGTGTCTCGAGGACCCCAGAATTATGGAAGATCATTATCAGAAAAGGAAAATGAAAGAAGCACTCAAAATTAGGAAATGTTTGAATAACCTGAACAGGGATGGTGGGAATGAGATCAGTGAAAATTTGCTTCCCGTGATTAGGCACATAATTCTGGTCTTCTTAGGTATAGTAATTCCAAGTATAATCCCTCTCTCCTGTCCTTAATATATGAAACTTTTTAAATAGCATCCATTAATAAATTGTTTGATTAACAATCAATAATAAACTCTTAAAATTTACAAACCATTTTTACTAACATCCATTATGAAATGAAATGAAATTATTAATTATTCATAATAAATAATTATTAATAAATAATAAATAATTATTTATGCATGAAGATAATTATTTGTTTATTCCTTTTTTTGCTGAAGCAAGAGACGTTTCTTCTATAACATTAAACCAAAAGTAATGTACAAAGTCTACAACTGTCCACCAGGCACTGTGGTCTCAAAACAAGAAAGCCAACCGCATAGGGTATGGTCCCCCCACCCATTACAAATAACCTACCAAACCTTTGGAACACAAACCAAATTTTATCCGTAAGAATGGCCAGACTTTTGAAATCCAAGCGTATACCCACACCATCGCTCACCAAACTAGCCTCTTTAATCATGACAGTCCAGTCTACATTCTCCATCCGACGATTGAGGAGAATATCGCTCTGAAAAGGTGCACCGTACTTAACTCCCCGGCCCCACCAAATAGCACGATCATTCCTGATTGTTGATCCAAACCTCAAAATTCAACAGATGATAGAGATATTGCGCTGCTTCATGGTACCAAAATTTAGTGTGCGATGAGGGAAATTAACTGTCCTGGCCCCCCTCCACATGTCTGATGTTGTATGGGATCGGTCCCAAATCGCGAAAACCGCTTCTTGCTTGAGATGGGAGTGATTAAACAAATACTGCTCGGTGAGGGGATTTGTCTCTTGAAGAGTGGAAAAAGGAGTAAAATGGTCGCCGGAGAAGACTATTCCCACCTGAGAACCATAACTTGTCCTGACATGCCTATTTAATTTCAACTGTCTGATCTGCTTACCATAACCAACGACATTGCTGGAAATCACAGAACCATTCTGCATGGTGCTAAACCTCCAGACCCACCAACAAGCACGATCGTTCTCAACCGTTGATCCAC
>APFE031375284.1:0-20268 GCA_000404065.3 Pinus taeda
CCTCCCCCCCCGCCTCTACCTATGCCTCCCCCTCCTCCTCTTTTTCGGTTGCCTCCTTCGACAATTCCTCCCCTTTCTCCTACCCCTCCTCCTATGTTGTCGCCACCTCCACCACCCTCTCTATCCTTCCCCTCCCCTGCCACCACCTCCTGCCCCTCCTGCTCTGCCTCCTCCCACTTCCCCTCTGCCTCTTACACCTTCTTTGCCTCCGTCTGCAACCATGCAACCTACTCCCCTGCCACCCGTGTCTCTTCACCATTGCATCCTCCTCCTCCTCTACACATATCACCCAACCTTCCTTCCTCTCACTCTCTTCCCCACACCCTCCCCTTTGTCTCTCCCCTTTCTCTACCTCTCTCTCCCACTCCCTTTCCCTTTTCCCCACTCCCTCCTCTTTATCTCTCCCCTTTCTCCCCTTCCCTCTCCCTTTCCCTCTCCGCCATTGCCACCTTCATTAATTTCCCTCTACCTGACCCACTCCATCCCTCCCTCTTACACTCCCACTGCGTACCACCCTTCTAGGCTTCATCTCTTCCCACCACCATTTCCCTCCCTCACTCCCTTTCCCAAATCAAATCTTTCATAATATCTACAACACGTTGTAGTACTATACTCAAATAATCTTAAAAAAACAATATATTATTACATTAAATAAACTTCAGAAATCCAATAAACAAATATATCATTACTTATAAGACTATTTTGTAAAATAAATGAATATAGTTTTACGATATATTTAATTTTATATTATAATTATTATTTAGTTAGATTTTCTTTAAATAATATTAAAATATTTGTATAAATAATAACCCAACATTAATAACACTATATCCCGATGGTTTTGAATTCTAAATATTAAAAAACAAAATCTACAATATAATGAAAATATCATGTAATAGTATACTCAATAATAAATAAAATAATTGATTCAATAAAATATCTATAATATATAAAACAGTAAAACACATTAAAATTATAAGAGATAAATGATAATATATTTAAAAACAATTATCATTGTCATCCCTAATATATCATGACGAATTTAAAAGTTTTATATAAAATATGCAAATATTTATCGTGTAAAGCATTTAAAAAGTCCTTTAAAATCTTTACTGGAGAAGAGTTTGTAAAAAAAAAAAAAAGAAGTCGGATTTACAACCTCCCATTTATACTCTCTAGCATGTAAGCTACTCATATTCACGGAATATGATTCTTTCTTTATCCTAAACGGTTGCTATGAAATGTATTTCAGTTTATTTTAACAATGTGTTGTTATATTGTAAGGTGAATGGAGAAGTACATTTTTTTCCTGACCATACGGCTTTGACGCCCTTAAAAGATGAACTCAAGAAGAGTTTATGACAAAAACAAGAGGTGCCTAAGTTTAAAACATCCGATTTATACACTGAAGAATGTAAGTTTATAACGTCCGATTTATACAATGAAGGATGTAAGTTGCTCATATTCATGGACGTAGCTTGTCTCAGATTTGTACAGCAAACCTGAAGAAAAATATAAATGAAAACATATAACATTGAAAGAGATTGGTACAGTATAACCCTGACACTCTAAACTGCATGTTCCTAACATACAAATAGAAATTTCAGTGGTTTTAAGTCAGGCATAACGTTCAAAGAAATAGTAACAGAAAGCAACGATCAACACAGAATTTTAGGAATAAGATAAATGCATAGAAGTAGCAACACAAAGCAACAGTAAACATTAGAAAAATTGAGAAATAAAAGTAATATAGAAAGGTGACAAACACCGTCGAACACACTGAAAATATGAAAGCATTATATTTGTTATTGTTATTATAGAAAAGCTAAAGTATGAATGGTAATTTCATATCTATTTACCTGTTATGATTGATAGAGGGTCGGACCAACTCTGTTTGTCACAATTCTCCAAGGATGAAAGTATGCAACCGCAGCTACCTGGGTAGACATTAAAATTTAATAACACATCAAAAATCAATTAAGATTACACGAAAATTTCGAAACAAAATACCAACAAACACAAAACATATGTTTCCTTCCATGAAATATGAGGGGAAAGCTCATCTGAGTGGAGAAAAGTTTAGCATAACAAGAATGAAATCATACCAGATTTTTCCATGGAAGAAAAGCTTCGTCTCCATGCATCCAAAGCTTTCGGATAGCCTCTGAGCAACAGAAACCACAGAGAAACTGTAGACATCACCTATATAAAAACACACAGCAAATATATTCAGAGATCGGTCGTCCACACGACCAACCTACAGTTCAGAGTGCCAAAGATATGAGAGGAATGAAATGAATGCTTTAAAACTGTATGTGGTTTTATACACAAATGAGTCACTCATCGGTTACCATTCGTAGGAAATTTAAAATCAGTTACCGGAACTTCCAAACCATTCACATCGGAATAACAAGAAAGGCATTCTGCATGTCGGAATAACAAGAAACGGAAGTTTGATAAGCATGTGGTGTGATAGGCATGCGCAATGCGCAGGGAGGGAGAGGGGAAAAAAGGAGATCCAATCTCTAGGGAAGTTACAGCATTATTGGCCTTTTTCGCATTACATGCACATCGCAACGGTTACTTCGGAAATTTGAAATCTTCGATTGGCATTTAAAACGACATTTCAAACTTGCCAGGTATTATGCCCTCCAGAATTGTTGGTCGGACGTCAATTTTGACGGCAATCAACCTGAAATAGCGTTCTTGAGACATACGCAGTGAGGGACCACGGAACCACATGCTTTTCATGTAGTCGAAAAAGGCCGATCCAATCTGCAGGGAAGTTATGTTGACATTACCCCATTTCGATTACATTGGAGCTGTAGTGAAATTATTGTAAATAATTCTCCCGAATATTTATACGGTGATGCATATGAATCGTTTTTCTTTATTTGTTTCATTTTTCTTTCCTTTCCTTTTTAACCATGCCTCTTTTCCTTTTGATTTTGGCAATGTTATTGGGAGTGAATCGTAATAATGTTATATTTTTTCATAGATATATAAATTTAATTTAATCACTAAGATAATACTAAAACTAAACCACTAAAAAAACATCTGAACTAAATTAAAATTTATTTTGATATTCTCTTTACTTATAAATGTTAATTTAATTGTGAATTAACAAATCATTGAGATTTATAAATTTTAATTTAATTGTGAAATAGCAAACTATTGACATTTATTTCATCATGGTCCATAATTGTTTTTAAGACTATCTATAAAGATGAAACACATCAACTAGAAAATTAGAGCTTACCAAAATTATTAAAAATATAAAAATATGTGAAATATCCTCAATGTAAGTTTTACATTATGTCACCAATTATACTTAATATTTTCTTAAGCCAACTACATAACAAAATAATTATGTTAACACCACAAAAGGTTTGAAACCTTTTTCCAGACAACAATATTGTATGTTTAATTTTCAATGAATTTAGTGATGCTATTGTAGTCCATTCTCTAGTACAAAGATGTGATCATTACATGTTTATGGAAAAAGGGATTATGTTTTCCCATATATACATGACAACCCACACACACACACATACATATATATATATATATATATATATGGCTTTCTTTTCATAAAATTATCAAACATTGTGTAATAGGAAAATATTTTTTTCTAAATTAAATATGAAAACCCCAATATACATAATACAAAATTTCTATTTAATTTGAAACCAACCCAGTATTCCCAAACATATTGATATTCTTGAGGTCAAGATCTTTGTACATGTAGAGATAATAGTAAAAGTAATTACAATCTCCCTATCATGTGTAGCTAGAAAGTTAAATATCTTTTGATATATAATTTTTAGCAAAAGGAGATAAATATGTATTGTAATATAAAATGTAGAACCTACAATGTTGTTATCCTTTTTAAGTGGAAAATTTATTGATTGATACGTAAGCCAACAATTTTATCAAGTTACATTCACATCTTTGTACCTTCTTCATAAAACTAACTTTCCTTATACAAAGGTTTCACATAACCTCCAAAACTTGGGCCCATGATATTCTAAAGCTTACCTGATGATCTTAGAGCTTTTACCTCTTTTTCTACTAGGTAAAAGGGTTGGGCAAAAAATAAAAAATACTAGGTGGGAAAAATGCTAGTGACTTATTAGCCTACATTTATTTCTTGTGCATGTTTATATTGTTTCCACTTTTGATTTTGGTCAATATAGCGATGAATAGAATTTCAAAGCAATATATTTTCAAAATATTTTGATACCACATAGATACACAAATTCCACTCGGGGACGGACAAATTTAAACATATATGTAGGAAAATATTGGTAAATAAAAGGATTTTCCTTGTCATTATTTATGATTTTCTTGAGATTAATATGATGCCACGAACTCTCCTTTGATATTTACCTCAACAACTTTAAATTCCTACTATAATAACAATTCATGGCAAGCGAAAAAAAATATTATTATAAATGTTCATATGTTTTTAAATGTGCACTACTTAAACTTAATCATTAGTATAGGATCAACAAAATCGCCTTGTAAGAATTTTTTTCTATTTTACTTAAGCTAAAACAAAATTAGAGAATAAACAACTTCAAAATATTTTCTTATGTTGTTACACATGACAAAACTATTTCAAAAATTCTACAAACAAACTAATTACAACATGTCTCTAGAGAATTGAAGGCATTGATATTGACAAAAAATTGTTCACCTAACTAGTTGAGCTAGGATCATTTAACACACTTTTCATATTATTTTCTCTGTTGATATTCATATGACACCAAGAAATGGTATAAGACATCCACCTCAACAACTTTCAATTCCTTGCTATAATAATAAATCATAGAAAGTGGAAAATAAACTTTATTATAAATTTTCATATGTTTTTTTGTGTGGACTACATAAATTGATTGTTCACTAGATGACCAACCAAATCCACTTGTAATATTTTTCTTTCTCTTTCTTAAATAAAAACAAAATTAGGGCATCGATAAATTTGAAATATTTGCTTCGGCTACTAAACAAGATAGAAATATTTCAAAAATTCTACAAACAAACCAAGTAGAACATGTCTCTAGAAAATATAAGGTGCTCTACTCAAGAAATCAATTCTTCACATAACTACTTGAGCTAAGATCATTTGGCCGAATTTTAATATTTTTTTTTCAACCAAAATGTTATGGGACCACCCGATAGAGCTCATTTATAAAACTTTCTTTCACAATTTTCACATAGTAGAGCATGTATCTAGAGATTTGAAATGACCGCAGCCAGAAACACAATATGAGTCTTCGTCACTTGAAGTATACTCCTTCCACAACCAATTTCCATATTATTATGAAGCTTTTGATACATACTTCCCTTATAAAAAATAGATATGAACATTTAGTAATGAAATGATGGTATCACATTTGGTCACCAATTTTTTGGTTCATATTACTACCTAGGTGAACTTAAAGTTAAGATGAATTTATGTTAATTTTATTATATGACATGCTAACATAATGAAAATTAATTCAGAAAATTAATTTTAAGCTAATAACATAACAAAAGAATAATTTTAGAAATACAATTCCCCGTTTGAGGATTTACAGGTTAAGTGTGCATTTAGTAACTCTACTGATGTAGTAATATCCCATCCTCCAATAATAAGTTTGGATTATTAGTTTTATTTGTAGCCCATTATCATATATGTGTGTGTGTGTTAGTAGTAGTAACTTTTAATGATGATATATAAGCTTTACATTTTTAATAAAATATATTATCACGTGATGAAAATATCTTAAATGGGAATGTGAGTTAATGCTCTTAGGAAAGGTAAGGTTCCCAAAAGTCGAGTATGAATCAATGATACATCTATAATTTTTTTTAATAAATTAGCTAATACAAGAAAAAAAATTATATTTGAATTTGAGAGCTATCTAGAAGAACATTTAATTGATAAAAATATTTAGAATTGCATCAAATTCATTTTTATAGCCTACCAATCTTTTCATTTAATCTAATTCATCGTCCAATTTTTTTTTATAGCTTATCAAATTTTTTTATAACCTAGAACAAGGAAATATGAGGAATAGACATAGTGCACACAAAAAAATTCATATATTTTTCATTTCCAAGCCAAATTATAGGCTAGATAAATATTTATACCCACTCTAAAGTCTCTTACAATGGCCTTTCCATGACCACAATTTTATAGTTTCTCATTCCACTCATTTAAGACATAATCGCCTCTAACAATATTTGATGAACGTTGTATAATTGATGCTTCTAAATCTCCCAAAGGAAAATCTCGATATTGGACCGTATCTAGCAGTCAATTATCTAGTTGACCTTTCTATCCAAATGGATCTCATTATAATACCTATAATTGATTCTCTTGAACCCTAAAGCACAACAATAACCACCAATATATAACAAATTCATAGAATTAACTTAGTTATGTGGTTTAAGGATACTGAAGAATGTTGAGAACTATTAATTTAATTATATTCATGTATTCATCAATTTATTTTCAACTTTTTAGAAAAAAGAAACAACCTAACAAAGAAGACAAAGAAAAACCCATAACAACAAATATAATCACATTCAAAAGAACCTCCAAAAAGTTTGAAATGATATAATAATAATCTTAACAATGTAAACTTTGAAACGGGAACTAATACGAGTATCTATTCTTTTGATGTAGCAAAAAAATGAATCGATTTTGAAAAGTGTTGATGCTTTAAATATTCTTATGGATCATGCTTTTAAATGTCAGTGATTTGATATTAGTTTTTAAAAGTGTTGATGTGGCATCAACCCCTTTCTTTAAAGGACTTATTTTTGACATTTTAGATTTTCTAATGTATTAGGTCTGGACTTTTTTTTTTAATGTTGATTATTTAACCATTTTTACAATTCTCTTATTCCTCTTCATGTTTTTCATCCTTCGATATTTGGTTTTTGAGGCTTTTCAATTTCTTGTTTTGTTTTCCTTTGCACTATTTTTTTATAATGAATTTTTTTTTTTGCAAAGATTAAAAAAAATATAAAAAAAAAATTTGAGATTATGATTTTTTTTATATTTATATATCGTTAATTAGTATTTCAATACACAAAAAAATAATTGTCACAAAAAATTAATAATTTAAGAAACTCCGCAAAAAATACATGTTTTGCATATAGATATAATTAAAAAAATATGTATTTTAGTACATTTTCACTAAAAACCCACATTAAAAGAAAAAAAATGTTGAAAATTTGAATAAAAAATAGAGGATAAATAAGAAATTTTATGAATTTTGTATAAAAAATGATATTTGAAAATAAAAAATTCAAAAAAAGATGTATTTTAAGTAAAAAAAATTAAACATAGAATTAAAAAAAACAATAAAAACCTTACATATAAAAAATTTAAAAATAAAAAATACAATTAAGTTATAAAAAAATCCATTAAAAAGAAAAAATAACATTGAAAAATAAATTAAAAAAAAAACAGAAAATTGTTGTATAAATATAAACTTTTAAAAAATAAAATAAAGTAAAAGATTATAATAAAAGAACCATATCAATGTGAAATAAAAAAAAGTTATAATATAAAAGAAAAAAATCACTATAAAAAAATATATTAAAAGAAAAATGTTTTTTGGGCTTCTTGCTGGGCTCAACTTGATTTCGAATATCGAGTGAGGGGCTCATCCGATGTTATGAATCACATGGAGCCTTACCCAGTGGTTGAAGGCGGCATGACCTAGGGCTAGCGGAGCATCAATGGAGCATGCCTAGGGGCTTGGCGAGGCATGGCCTTGTGTAGGTAGAGCTACGTGCACCTTTGCTTGTCGAGGGTCCGCAGGCTTAATCCAATTCTGAGAATCGGATTGAACTAGCCAAAGGGCCCGAAGAGGAATTCCATTTTTTATTTTTTATAATAATCATCATTTATTTTATAACTTTTTCTTGTTTTATGGTTTTTTTCTTTAAATTTTTAATAAAAATATATAGACTTGTAGTTGACATAAATTGGTTAAAAGAATTTCCACCACCCAAGTGCCTCCTATGCCACTAAATCTCAAATCCAACTACATTAGGTTTCATAGACAATATTTAATTACATTTCTAAAAGAACGTATGAAATTTCTTTCCTAGTTAAGGAAAATGGACAACAATCCTACTCTAATAATAGATAGAAAAAATTTGTGGAAGACACAAAAGGACAAAAAGTGTCCAAATAATTACAAAAATTAGACAAATCCATAACGAGAATATAGACGGAGATACAAGTGAGCCATAATAAGTGATTCATTTGAGAAAATATTTTGAATGGAAAAGTAAAAAGATCAATAAACCAAATTGAATAGTTGAAATGAAAATTATTGATGTCTTAAAATAAGTAGAAAATGAAAATGGACAGAATATGAACCAAATTCTATATAATATGCATTAATAACATGACGATGCTTCTCTTGAACATCATTGCTACTACTATTTGTGAAAATGGTGCCAACCTCATTAAATATAGGTTTTGTACCATTTTTAAGGTGATAATCTTTCCCTTACTTATAGGAGTTGTCCTTACTTCTCAATAAATATCAACCTCTAAATTTGGAGGAATTCCATCCTCATCTAAAATAATTTCCTTATTATCGTCAATTATTTCTAACACTCAAGTTCAAGTTATTGAGAATTTTTTGCATACCACCACATAGAAAAAGAACTCGGGGCAGAGTCAATTGCTTTAGAATAAAACTTTAAATGTACTATCCTAAGGTTTCTTATCCCAATAATGATCAACCTTTGCTAATATAGCAAAATTCCTTCCTTATCTTGAGATTTAGCATGTACATCAAATCTCTTAACATCGACTATAATAGTCTCACAAGTCAAAATCTTCACAAAGACCTACATATTACTTGGGATATGAAGGACAAGAAAAAGGGTACATTCTTCCAAATATTATAATCAACTACGCTTCTATCATCTTCAAGATCATGCCTAATGAATATCAACCTTTGATGATTTGGAGCAATTCCTTGTCTTGAATTTTAGCTTTCGCATTATTGACAATCTCTGAGCTATCAACTTCATAAGTAATTTTCATGTCGGTTAGAATTTTGATATCTGCATTCCCCCTTCATAATTAATTTTCATCCTCGGTAGAGTTTTGATATCTTCATGATTTTTTTTAGTCATGGTAATCTGAAATATATCATGAGGTAAGTGTTCTGATGTTCATCTTAGTTTACTAGCCATTTTGTTTATATGGCTACACTAATTCCTAACAGGATCAAAGACCTTGGCTTTCATTGTAAAGATTAGGACACACATATTTTCACTTACCTTTTTAAAATCTTCTTAAAAACCGTTTTGCAAATTTGTCAAGATGCTACACTACATACATATTCCTTTGCAATTTAAAAAGAAAAAATGATATTAATATCCAATAGGTTTATATAACTAATAGAAAAATTCAAAATAAATAACATAATATGATATGTTAGACAAACTCTTGAGTGCTTTGAACACCTTGTTTCTAACATTATCAAAAATAAATAAAATACTAAAATGAAAATTAAATCCACACCAAATTCTAAATGTCAAATCCATAATAATGTGACTTACGAAATGGAATAAACAAAAAATGGTAAAAGCATGAATTGAAGCCTTATTGGAAATATGCGTGTTGGAAAGATGTTTGTTTGAAAGGGAAAAAATCAAGCATTAATGGAAAGAACCACCAAAAAACAAAAGAAACTAGAAGCATCCGTCAAACATGGACAAAGAAAAAAATCCACCGAAAATTTCAAAGAGGCGTGGATGATCCGAATTGGATCCATAAACGATTGTCAAAGAACCATGATTGTATCAAGTCAGGACAAATCTCTAAGAACTCAGAACAACGACCAAAAACACCCCTGAACCAGTGGCAATGGCAGCCAAAGTGGAACGACGAGGACCTCGGTTAAAGCACGCTCACCAAGGCCCATGGAGACTGCGCCGTAGGTCAAGGTAGCTCCTGGGAGCCCCAGATCGGGAAAAGGAGGTGGATTTTAATGCAATCACACATCGTTGGGAAAACAAGGCTGAAATGGTGGAAGCCCGAGCACTCGGACACATGGCGAACTATAGAATTGAGTGCATAAGAGGAAAAAAGCACTAAACATACGAAGGCAGGACCCGCGCTCTGGAAACTGGTGGTATTGGTTTGGGCGCCCTCAAATGGTAAGTAGTTTTGGATGGAGGCAGAGCGATCCCACTCAACGATCGATGCATGGCAAGCGGAGGTGAGATAAAACCATCGTTGATCGCACGTTATTGGTCGAGCAAGTCAACCACACATGACATACGTATGATGTTGGATCTGGGAGATCCAGATCAAACGACTAAGGTCAAGCCTGATGGAGGAAGCAAAATCGATGAAGGAATACACCGTGATTTGTAAATATTTGGAATCCATTCAACTGCCACGGTGGAGGAAAGACTCCATCCACAACGTAACTAAAGAAATGAACAAACGAAGCAGGCTGGTGTCATTTAGAGGAATACAAGTGGCCACTCACTGAGCGTTCATGCTGACGTCGAACAGGGAACTCCAAATGTAGCTGCAGAAGGTGAATCAAAAAAGACAGAAGGGGAAACTAAGATACATGAGTTCGAATGGCCAAAAACCATGAACATAGACAAAATACATAAGTCGAGTCAGTCAGAATGAACCCCGAGAGGAGGACTTAACACTGAGAGACACAAACCAGAGAAGAAGGCAGTAAAGCAAAAGCAGCAAGAGACAGAGGGACGAGCTAACCAGCTGTAGCATCGAGCACCAGAGAGCTTGAGAGATTCAAGCCATCCCACAAAGTAATCTTTCTAGACTAAGGACCACACTTGGCTCTTGCCATTGTAGACTAGAAAGTCACAAAGTTGGTAGGAAGAAGAAGAGTCTATGTACTCCAGTGGCATGGGTCCAAGAACCACCTTGCCAAGCAAAACCTACTTCATGAGAACTCACATTGAGTCCCTGTATTGTAATTCTCTGCTTAAAGGCACAATAAAACAAGTCCACAGCTGAAAGATTGATCGAAGACGTAGCCCTGAAGAATAGGGTGAAATCCTTATTAAAAATTCTTGTGTCTTTGTATTTTCTTACTATATTTCTCTGTTGTCTTTCCATTTTTTTGTCTATGTATTGGCAATCTGATTGATTCGTTGCTTCAATAACACAGAATACACATAAGCACATGAGTCTGTAATACCTTTGTTTAATAAATCTTCAACTAATGTGACTCACAGGGTGAATGTCAGATCAAGTGGTATTAGAGCTCTAGGTTGTAAGGTTAGACAAGCTTGTGTTGGTTTAGCTGTTGAATGCTCACGAGATCAAATCTCAAATTAGGAGGAGAGCTGGTTGAAACTAATCCTGAAATTGGGAAAGTCTATCCTCAGAAGATAATGTTAGAGAAAGGTTCTATGGGGCCAGACCCTCAATTCATAGATAGTTTCCTAGCTATAAAGTCTATGGTAGAAGAAATGTATAGGGACTTTAGAATGCACAAGGATGGAGATTCATCAGGTTCTAAACAAGATAAAGAAGAAGATGAGTCTCATTCACATGGCCACTCAAAAGGAAAGGGGAAACAGGAAAGATTTCTCACAACTCCTAATAGCCCTGTGCATAATAAGAAAGCTTTTTTGATTAAGTTAGATGTTAAATTTAATTTTCCTATATATGATGGAGAGATAAATGTTGAAAAGTTGGACAATTGGATTAGACAAATTGATGTGTATTGTAGAGTGGAGAATATCAACTTAGACAAGAGTAGAATTCAGCTAGCAAGCCTATGCCTAGGAGGCACTGCCTTGGTTTGGTGGGAAGGTAGAACCAAAGCTGATATGAAGAAAATTTTTAAGACCATCTCGGTCTGGAGTCAATTTTTTTCTACAGTCAAAAATCAGTTCTATCCATTTTTGTACATGCAACAGGCCATGATGAGTTGGAAAACTCGTCGATAGTTGAAACGGCAAAGTGTGCAAGGGTATACTCAAGATTTCAGAAAGAGAGCATTGATGTTGGGTATCTCATTAGACTCACCAGAGACTTTCTTGAAGTACATTGGTGGTCTACACAACTACATGAGGCATGCCATCCTCATGTTTAATCCCACGGTATAGATGAGGTATCTGTACAAGCTACTCATCTAGAAGCTAGAGGAAATAATGGAAATCCAGAAGTTGGGGGACCATCCCAACCCACTGTAAGCTAGAGAAAGGAGAAAAGAAAGCAGAAGTGGAAAGCAATGAAGGCTAATAGTACACAAAAAGGCAAGGCTTCATGCACTCACTGTAAAAGGAGGGGCATGATGATGAGCACTGTTGGATTCTGCATCTAGAGCTGAGACCTAAGAAGTCCAAGGGCAAGAAGAAGAAGGCTGTTGCAACTATTCAAAAAGATTTGGGGTCAGATTCGGGAGATGAAACAATCATTGTAGCCATAGGTATAAAAGGTAAGAATTCTGAAGCACCTACTAGTAATTCTGCTCAAACTATTATTGATGAAGAATATGAGAGAGAAAGACATGAGCTTTTTCATATTCAAGTTATTTCCAAACATCAAAAGATTGATACTTTGTTTGATAGTGGTTCACAATTAAATTTGATTTCTGAGGCAATTGTAAAGAAATTGGAATTAGAAACTAAACCTCACAAGAAACCATTCCCATTAGGATGGTTGAAGGATAAAGCACAACTACAAGTGACTAGACAGTGCAAACTCAAGTTTTCTTTTGGGTCAGCTTTTGTAGATGAGGTTGAGTTAGACATAATTCCCTTCGCTATATGTGGAGTTGTTTTAGAAAGTCCTTACTTTTATGATAAAAAGGCTATTTTCTATAGAGTTGAGAACAAGTATCTACTTGTTAAAGATGGAATCGAATACTTTGTAAGAGCTCATAAGCTCAAGAATAATTATACTCTCATAAATTTTGGGTAGATGAAAAGAATGATAAATTCATGCAAACAATTCTTACTAATGGTTTAAAGGAAAATAAACCTAACAAAACGAATGTATTTGAGGGTTTTAATGCTCATCAGCAAGCTGATATAGAAAATGTTGTTTCAGAGTATGATATTCTGTTTCAGTAACCTAAGGGTCTGCCACCCAAAAAGGAAATAGTACATGATATTATTTTGCAGCAAAATGTTCCGTTGCCTAACATTGGGATGTATAGGTTGTCTTCTTTAGAGAATGTTGAAATCAAGAAGTAGGTGCAGGAGTTGGTCGAGAAAGGGTTCATCAGGCCTAGCACATCACCATGTCGGTCACCAATCATTTTGGTGAGAAAGAAAGATGGCTCGTGGAGAATGTGAATTGACTATAGAGCACTGAATAAGATAAAAATCAAAAATTGTTATCCCCTTCCTCGCATAGATGATCTTTTGGATCAATTAAAGGAAGTTCTTTATTTCACCAAGCTGTATTTGCATAGTGGATAACATTGGGTCAGAGTTGTGGAGCAAGATGCACAAAAGACTGCTTTCTAAACAAAGCAGGGATTGTATGAGTGGCTGGTTATGCCTTTTGGCTTGACCAATGCTGCTGCTACTTTCATGAGATTAATGAATGAAGTACTCAGACATTTTCTTGATAATTTTGTTATTGTGTATCTGGATGACATTCTGATTTTTAGTAAAACATGGGAAGAACACTTAAAGTATGTTAAGCAGAAATTAGATGTTTTGAAAAGAGAAAAACTTTATGTTAAACTCTCAAAATGTGAATTTGGAAAAATATCTCTAAATTATTTGGGTCATATAGTAGGGGCTGGTGAATTGAAAATAGATCCCTCGAAAGTGGTAGTCATTGTAAACTGGCCTAAACCCAAGTCTGCTACAAAAGTAAGAAGCTTCTTAGGAGTAGCACAATATTGGAGGAAGTTCATTTCTAATTTTTACTCAATTGTAGCTCCCTTACATGCTTTGACAACATTGAAAAAGGTGTTTCAATGGGGAGCCAAACATCAAAAATCCTTCAACACCTTGAAAGAAAAGATTAGTACAACACCTATATTAGCACTACCAGATCTACAAAGACCGTTTCAAATCCAAACAGATGGCAGTGACTATGCCATGGGAGCACTGTTAACACAACACGGTAAACCCATATATCATTCTCAAACTTTTAATCCTGTAGTCGTTAACTATCCTACCTATGATAAAGAATTGTATGCATTAGTTTAGAGTATGAAAAAGTGGAAACATTACTTAATGGGCAAAGATATAGTAATACATACTGATCATCAACCACTTCAATATCTACACTCCCAAACTAAGTTGCAACGATCAAGGCATTATATATGGATGGGATTTCTACAACAGTTTTACCTAGTCATTAGATATAAGAAGGGCATACACAACAAAGTTGCAAACATGTTCTCTAGACCCATTATAAATGCATCTACCATACTTAAGCATAATTCTGTGCTACATGAAAATTGCATAGAACAATATGCTCAAGATATAGAATTTAAATATTTATATGCAACTTTGAGTCAAGGTAAAAAGCAAGAAGAATTGGACTATCATGTGAAGGACCAACTCTTATAGCATTGTGTGAAACTCTGCATTCCACAAATAGAGAGAATAAAGATAATTACAGAGGCACACACTTCTCTGATATCAGGTCACTTTGGGGTAAGTAAAATGGTTGCATAGATGCAAAGATTTTGTTATTGGCCGAAAATGAATGAGACAATTTATAGGTATGAAAGAGGGTGTACTATGTGTGCTAGAAGCAAGCCCAACAATAGAAAACTAGGCTTGTACACTCCTTTACGAGTTCCTTCTCACCCTTGGCAAAGTGTTTCCATGGGTTTTGTTGGAGAGCCGCCTAAATCTAAGAAGGGTCATCATTATTTATATGTGGGTGTGGATGGGTTAAGAAAAATGTGCATTTTGATACCTTGTAATAAACATATTACAGCTGAACAAATTGAAAAATTATTCTTTGAACATGTATGGGTTCTTTTTGGATTACCCACTTCTATTGGATTTGATCGAGACACTCGATTTGTGGGGAAGTTTTGGTCAAGTCTTTGGGAACTGATGGACACCCAATTGATGAAAAGCACAACTTTTCCTCCATAAACCAATGGCAAAACAGAAGTAGTTAACATGACAGTGATCCAGTTTCTCAAGGGATATTGCAACAAACATCCTAGGCTTTGGGATCAAATTTTTTGTTATGTGCAACATGCTTACAATAGAGACAAAAACTCTTCTACACATAGATCTCCTTTTGAGACCTGTTTTGGTTTCATACCAAGGTCACCTTTGGATTTTGTCTTTGGTAAAGATACCATGGTTAATCGACACAATCATGTGGATAAGGCAACTAGGTTCATTGAACATATACAGGAGATCCACCATGCAGTATAGCAATAGCTAGAAAAGAGCCAAGCCAAATATAAGGCTAGGCATGACAAGCATCAGATGGAGCATTGTTTTTAAGTTGGAGACAAGGTCTGGCTGTATATCAACAAGGACATGATGCAAGGTGAAGGTAAAAAGCTAATGCCTATCAAGTATAAAACTCTTAGGATAGTTGAGAAGATTGGTGAAAATTCTTTTCACCTTGATCTACCAGCTTACATGCACATCTACTCAGTCATAGATGCAGATTGCTTGAGATTGTTTGAACCTTCAATGATTGAGGATCCTGAAGAGAAAAGTCAATTGCCTTCTATTGATGACCTGCTACCTGAATATCTTAATGAATTACAGGAAGACAAAGTCTTCGATGAGAATGTAAGGACGACGCGAAGAGGAGATGTTGAGTACCTCAAAATTGCACTGAAAGGTTCAAAGACGAGTAGTGCAAAGTGGATTAAGATTGGACAAGTGAGACAGTAGTATCTTCACTTAGTCGATGCTTGAAAGAAAACCAAATTTTGGTGGTCCAAAATATTTTTCAGTGGGAAGGCCATGATCGAAATTGGATCCATAAAATAATGTCAAAGAACGATGACTATATCAAGTCAGGACAAATCTCTAAGAATTCTGAACAATGATCAAAAACACCCCTGAACTAGTGGCAATAGTAGCCAACATGGAACGATGAGGACCTCAGTCAAAGCTCGCTGACTAAGGCCCATGGAGACTACGAGGAGGTCAAAGTAGCCCCTGGGAGCCCTGGATTTGGAAAAGGAGGTGGATTTTAATGTGCAATTAGCGCATCACTGGGAAAACAGGGCCGAAATGGGGGAAGCCTGAGCACTCGGATGCATGGTGAACCAAAGAACCGCAGGCAAGAAAGGAAAAAAGAACTAAACATATGAAGGTAGGACCTGTGCTCTGGAAACCAATGGTATTATCGAGGCACCCTCAAACGGTAAGCAATTTTGGGTGGAAGTAAAGTGATCCCACTCAAAGATCAACGCATGGCAAGTGGAGGTGAGAGGAAACTGTCGTTGATTGCATGTTATTGATAGAGAAAGTCAAACGTGCAGGACATGCGTATAACGTTGGATCTGGGAGATCCAGATCAGATGGTTGAGATCAAGCCTGATGGAGGAAGACAAATCAATGAAGGAATATGCCATGATTTGTAAAGATTTGGAATCTGTTTGACCACCACAGTGGAGAAAAGACTTCATCCATGACTTAAGTGAAGAAACAAACCAATGAAGCAGGCTAATGCATATAGAGGAGGACAAATGGGCACTCCTTAAGCATTCATGCTGATGCTGAACAGGGAATTGAAGGCGTAGCTATAGAAGGTGAATCGATAATAGCGGAAGAGGAACCGAACAGACATGAGTTCGAACAGCTAAAAACCATGAACAGAGAGAATACACAAGTCAAGTCAGTCAGAACGAACCCCGAGAGGAAGACTAAACATTGAGAGATAGAAACTAGAGAAGAAGGTAGTAAAGCAAAAGCAGAAACATACAGAGGTCTAAGCTGACCAGCGACAGCATCGAGCACCAGAGGGCTTGAGAGATTCAAGCCATCCCACAAAGGATCTGTCTAGACTGAGCACCACATTTGGCTCTTGCCATTGTAGACTAGAAGGTCACAGAGCTGGTAGCAAGAAGAAGAGTTTGTGTACGCCAGTGGCTTTGGGAATCCAAGAGCCACCCGACCAAGCAAAACCTACTTCAGGAGAACTCACATTGAGTCCTTGTATTGCAATTCTCTGCTTAAGGTCATAATAAAACAAGGCCACCACTGAAAGATGGATTGGAGACGTAGCCCTGGAGAATAGGGGTGAACTCCTTATTAAAAATTCTTGTGTCTTTTTATTTGCTTACTGTGTTTCTCTACTGTATTTCCATTTTTTTGTGTGTGTATTAGCAATCTGATCGATCCGTTGCTTCAATAACATAGAACACACACCAACACATGAGTCTGTAATACCTTCGTTTAATAAATCTTCAACTGATGTCACTCATAGGGTGAATATCAGATCAGTGGATTAGATTGAAATTTTAAAAAGCATGAAATCTCAATTGAAGAGAGAGCATGGAATCCCGAAGGAAGTATAGGTGGTAAAAATCTTGTAGCTATTGAAGGGAAGTGCGGAAGCTGTATATTAAGTCTTATCATTTTTCCAACTTCTTACTTTTCCTTTGTCCATATCGATTGTGATTATTCTTGTGTGTTTGGGTAATGTGTGGTCAGAGTTTGGGTCTGTATGTGTCGAGTCTGTGTTTGAGTCAGTCATGGTTATGTGGGATAGAGGAGGAGGTTGAAAAGAGAAGGGAAGAGGAGGAAAAATGAGTTGTGTACAGATTTTTTGGTCTCAGAGAAATCAATTGTCTCTAAAAAGTGGTATCGATTATATTCTATTTAATTTCAATGTTTCTATTCATCTATGCTTTGTTGTAAGTACTAATTCCATTTCATAACTTTGTATTTTTTTTTGGTGCATTGTAAATTATTGGAGTGAATGAAGAGTTCACGTTGCAGGAAAATGAATGAAATATGGAAGGAAAGAGGTGGTTGACGTTGTTGTTGTTCAAGGCATTCCAATTAGCTCGTTGAACGTGAAATTCAATGCCAATTCTAGGTATACATAGATGGCCTTGTATCTCTCCTTTTGATTAGTTGAAACATGGTGCTTTAGCCAATTTTATTGAATTTAAGGCTTTCCTTCCCCCTCAATAATTTGTATTAAATTTTATTTTTTCTTTACTTTTTCAATCATCCTCAATAATTTTTATTACATATATTTTTTCCATCATTCCTTCAAGAAGTTATCCCATGTGAATTCATGCATCACAAGGTTTTTAATGACTTCAGATAGTTCTGTATTTGGTTTTTAATCTATTGTGTATTAGTTTATTTTGTGGTTTTCTAGTATAACCTCTTCTTTATTAGTTTAACCCATTATTTTTTTTGAACATGAATTGTTGTGTACTGTGTTCTTTGTTCATTTAATCCATGGGTTTTTCCCTTTTGGGTATAAAAATATACATTTTCAAAAGTGGATTCCTATTTGTTTTCATTATTTAAATATGTGATAGAAAGATTTATTGTTTTTATATAAAAGACAAATTGATAATCTTCAAGACAAATTGATAATTTTCATTATATCTTATTAAAAATATACATTTTTCTCTAATATTTATGTGGTATTGCATGCAAATTTATTTACAGGAGGGATTTCACCTCCTAGTTTTGCTGAAAGGGTTTTTTCTTAGAGTAAATATTGATGTAGTTATATATTATTCTTTTCTTCTCTCAAATACTGTAAGAGAATTATGCACACAATTATTAATAAAAATATTTTTATGGAAAGGGTTAAACTCCTTCCCAGTTCTCAAGAAGGATGGGGCACCATTTTTCTTTTAGTAGTGTAGATATCTTGATGGGGCACCATTTTTCTTTTAGTAGTGTAAATATATTTGTTTGTGTTGATTACTTTTCTTTAAACTCATACCCATTAAAACATATTTTTTTAAAGATACATTTACTTTACAACATTTATATTTGAAGCATGTCATATTACACTTCATTGATCATCCATTCATATTATAACACTTATCACATTTGCATCTAACTCATAACACACTTGCATTAAAAAAAAAAAAAACTATTCTTTTTTTACAAAAATACAAATTATACAATCTTTCACCATGCATTGAAAAACACCAAATACAATTATACTTAACAGATCATTCATATTGGTTTTTCTTTTTTCTGGTTTTCATTTTAGTTGATTTTTAAAGCTTTTTATATTCTATTATTTATATTTTATATAATTGGATAAGGGTATTCATATATAATTTAATTTGTTTATGTATTTATGTTGACATAGTGAATTGATACTATACCACGTTACTTTGAAATTGAGTAAGTGTGTGTTTAATTGAATTGTGTGTTTTCTTTTTTGAAATTTCATATATATATGTGGGTGGTCCTAATAATGACTATTTTCTTTTGTATTTCGACACCAATTTTTATATAGTGTGTTTGTTTATTTGGACTAGTATTTTGTATGTTTATTTAATTAAAATCCCATATATATGTGAATGTTTGTATCAATGTTTATTTATGAATATTTTTATGTAATTTGGAATTGTGATCATGTGTTTGTTGTATTGAATTATGAATTTGAATGGGTAAACATAATGTAGATTTTAATTTCTATATTGTGTGTGTGTGTGTTTTTAAAGCTGCGTATGAATATTTGATTGTTTTCTTTTATTGACTTGAAATTTTATCATGTGCAATTAGTTATTTGAAATTTTATGTTGTGTTTAGTCCAATTGTATATTGTGTGTTTGTTTGAACTTGTACTTTGCATCTCTCTTTATTTGAAATAGCATCTGGGTGGGTGTGTGTGTTTTTTTATGAATATTTGTATGGTGTGTGGCTTGAAATTGTAATTATATGTTCGTTGTACTAAATTGTGATTGTAATTAATTTCATACCATAAATTTGACTTTGTATATGTATTGTATGTTTTAGTTTTTATAGTGTGTGATTCCTTATTTAATGTTGCATTTTCATATTTGGGTGTTTTTTTTTTGTTAACTTGAAATTGTATTATGTGTGTTTCATTAGGTTTTTAACACCCCTCCCTTGTGTACTAAATTATTGCCAACCTAAGCCAAGTTACAACTAGGTGTGATATCCTCCCTTGTGTGCTAAATTATTGTAAACCTAAGGCGAGTTAAAGCTAGGTTTGATATCCTCCCTTGTGTTTTAAATGATTGTAAACCTAAGTTGAGGGAAGCTAGTTGTGATACCCTCCTTTGCCTCTTAAACTATTCTAAACCTAATATGAGGAAAGCTAGGTGATATATA